>ML783378.1:220186-251891 GCA_009831015.1 Picea engelmannii | reverse complement strand
GAAATGTGGAGGGCGTTGTGAAAATGTGTGTCTCCAAATTGGTGACTACCACCTGAAATCTCATATGTTTGCTATCGACATGGGCAGTTGTGACATTGTGTTGGGTGCAGACTGGCTAAGGAATTTGGGTCCCATTATCATGGATTTTCAGGAATTAACCATGCAATTTGACCAGGAGGGCCACCAATATAAGTTCCAAGGCATCACCGTCGGTTCACCTGAGATCATTAGTTCCCATCGCATGGAAAAGTTGCTCAAAAAGGGTCATTCTGGTGTTATTTCTCAACTCCATGCCATACAAGAAACATAAACACCCTCGGTGCCGCAAGACCTCCAAGCCGTCCTATATAAACATCAAGTGGTCTTTTACACTCCCTAGGGACTCCCTCCTTCACGTCGTGTTCATGATCATTCCATTCCCTTTGTACCCGGAAGCCTTCCTCCCAATATCTGTCCGTATCGTCACCCCTTTTCCCAAAAAAATGAAATTGAGAAAATGGTCCAGAAACTCCTTAATGTAGGAATTATCCACCCTAGTACGAGCCCCTACTCTTCTCTTGTGGTCATGGTACTGAAGAAAGAAGGTTCTTGGTGAATGTGTCTCGACTTCCGTGCCCTCAACAAACATACCATTAAATACAAATTTCCCATTCCTGTCATTGATGACCTCCTGGATGAACTAAGTGGCACCCAATTCTTTACTAAACTTGATCTTCATTCGGGCTACCACCAGATACATATGAAAGAGGCAGACATTCCCAAGACTGCCTTTAGAACTCATGAGGGCCACTATGAGTTTTTGGTCATGCCCTTTGGCTTGTGTAATGCCCCCTCCACCTTCCAAAGCCTCATGAATCATGTCTTCCGTCCTTTTCTCCATCATTTTGTCTTAGTTTTCTTTGATGATATCCTCATATATAGAAAGACCTGGACAAAACATATTGCTCATGTGGATTGAGTTCTCCATCTACTCTCTTAGAACCAACTTTTCTTGAAATAGTCTAAATGTGCTTTTGGCGCCTTAGAAGTAGAGTACTTGGGTCATCTGGTTGGCAAAGATGACATTAGGGTGGATCCTAAACATATTGAAGCTATGCAAGACTGGCCTTACCCAAAGACTCTCAAAATCTTGTGTGGATTTCTAGGCTTAACAGGTTATTATCGCAAGTTTGTTAAGAATTACGGAAAGATTGTAGCACCTCTCACTGCTCTCCTAAAAAAGAACTCTTTCACTTGGAATCCAGCTGCTGCTCAAGATTTTCAAACCCTGAAGATGGCCATGTGCACCACTCCATTCCTGGCCCTTCCTAATTTCACAAAGACCTTTGTCTTGGAATGTGATGCTTCAGGGAGAGGAATTGGTGTTGTCCTTATGCAAGAGGGCCAGCCTTTGGCCTTTACGAGCAAGCAACTATCTGAAAGAAATATGGGAAAATCTATCTATGAAAAGGAAATTTTGGTTATTCTGCATGTCGTTGACTTGTGGCGCCCCTATCTATTGGGGCAACGCTTCCAGATTAAGACAGACCATCAAAGCCTCAAGTATTTTTTGGAACAACACATTTCCTCCCCGGAGCAACAAAAATGGGTAACTAAGCTATTTGGATATGATTATGAGATCATTTACAAGAAAGGCAAAGAAAATGTGGTTGTGGATACACTTTCCCACAAATATGAAGATGAAGGATCCCTTTTTTCTCTTTCCTTAATTGTACCATATTGGCTCCAAGCTGTTCGCCAGGAATGGCTACAAGATCCCAAAAGTTTGTAGTTGATCCAACAATTGCAGTCCAGTGGTCCAGCTCCCCTAGGATACTCTTGGCTCCATGATGAGCTTCAATACAAAGGCCGTTTGTATTTAAGTAAAAAATCAAAGCTTAAATACATGGTACTTTCCGAGCTTCATGCTACACCAATAGCGGGGCACTTAGGGTTCACCAAAACCTATGACAGGGTCAAACGTTCTTTTTTCTGGGATGGTATGAAACAGTACATTCATACTTTTGTCACCGAATGTGATGTGTGTCAATGCAACAAGGGAGAAATAGTCAAATCTCCGGGCACACTACAACTGCTCCCGATTCCACCTGCTATTTGGAAGGACATATCTATGGATTTTATTACAGGCTTACCCAAATCAGGAAATAAATCAGTCATCACGGTTGTTGTTGATTTCCTTTCCAAGTATGCTCATTTTTGTGCTCTTCAACACCTGTTTACAACATCCACGGTGGTTAAAATTTTTATCAGGTCTTCAAGCTTCATGGCATGCCACACTCTATTGTTTCTGATCGCGACCCAACTTTCACAAGCAATTTTTGGCAAGAACTGTTCAAGCTACAAGGCACCCAATTACATCTCATTACAACTTATCATCCCCAAACTGTTGGTCAAACAGAAGTTGTCAATAAGTGTTTGGAAACATATTTGAAGTGTTTTTCCTCGAAAAATCAAAATCAGTGGGCCCAATGGTTACCGCTAGCTGAATGGTGGTACAACACTTCATACCATACAACTACATGCATGACTCCTTTTGAAGTGGTATATGGACAGAAGCCACCTTTAGTTCTCTCATACTTACTTGGTGTCTCGAAGGTCCAGGCGGTTGACCAAACACTTATAGTTCGAGAGGTGATTCTCCGTACCCTCAAAGAGAATTTGGTCATGGCACAGAATCGCATGAAGCAACAAGCATATCAAGGTCTCTCTGAATGTCAAATTGAAGAAGGGGATCAAGTGTTTCTTCACCTACAACCTTACAAGTAGAATTACCTCAAGGTCGAGCATTGTCAGAAGTTAGCACCCAAATTTTATGGTCCTTATACAGTTCTCAAGCGTGTGAGACATGTGGCCTATCAGTTAGATTTGCCCAGACATTTGAAGCTACATCCTATTTTTCATGTTTCCTTCTTAAAGAAGGTGATCAGAACTAAGTGCCAAATTCAAACCAACCTTCCCGAGTTAGCCGAAGAAGGTTCCATTTGGCTACAACCACAATCATTTTTGGACTAGCGTGAGGGTCGCCTATGTCAAAGAACCATCAAGGAAGTGTTAATCTAGTGGAAAGATACAACTCTAGAAGATGCCACTTGGGAACCAGCTACCATTCTGCAACAATTTCCACATCTCCAGCCTTGAGGACAAGGCCGTTTTTAAGGGGGAGGACATGTTAGGGTGCTAACCCACACATAGGTAGAACAATATATTCGGATGTAATAAAGGTCAATATTAATAAGGCCTTGCAACAAAATAGAATAAGTCATATGTAAGAAGACCTAATAGAAGCTTCCACTTCTAGAAGAATCTTCCTCTAGATGCTTCTTTTGATAGAAATATTTAGTATAAATAGGAGTCGAGGGTGTGAGAACCCTATCTTGGATATTATTGTAATAGAGCTCTGCTCAACTGGAGGTTGCCCCCTCGAAGAGGCCCATGAACATTGCTTTCAGATTCAAAGTGTTATTTCTGTTGTTATTCTTATATCATTTCAGTGCTATTGTGGTGAATGTTCTAGTTATATTGCTGTTATTATGCCATTTCTATCATTTTATTTCTGTTCTGCATACTTTTTATATTTGGTATATTACATATTTAAAGATCATCTTACCATTTTCTCTATAACTTGGTTTCTAGAATGATTCAGATAGTGAAACTTGGAGGATGTTGAGAATACATATCAAGGAACCCATGGTACAAAATTCCACTTTGGGATATACACTCTTTGGAAGATAGGGTTTTTGACTAGTCCTGAAACTAGTCTCAAACATGTATTCTGAGAAAAACAATCATAACTACTTCATAGAGAATACAAATTATATGAGACCAATTGAATTGGAAATATTACAGTCCTTGGTATGGTTTTTGTAATTTTTAGAACTAGATATAAAATATTCAGTGTGTGGCATGCTCTACAAGTTTGCTCACCATAATAGGCCCTAATTAAGCAAGGTCTTCCATTTTCACTATAACTCATTTTCAGGGACGATTCATGGAGTGAAACTTGGAGGAATATGAGAGACTATATTGAAGAATATTGGTTAAACGTTTTAGACATTTATTCATTACACATACAGAGTTATGCTTGTTGAAAGTTAGGGTTTGTGACTAATCCAAAAACTAGTCCCGCCAGACTGAGGTAAAGTTTGATGAAGATGCTCTTCTCTTGTCGCTGAAGTTGAGGAAGGTATGAAGGTATATGATCAAATGCAATAGGTTTATGAATGACTAAAGGTATGATTTCTATGTGTTCTATTTTGATGGTTATTGTATATTCTTAAGGAATATCTTAGATGGTTTGGGACATGCTCATTTAAAAATGTAGCTTCAGGAAATTGGATGCAAAGGATTGCATTTTGTTTTTCTCTAGTCACGATTCTTTGTAGCACTCAAATTTCAACTATTTTGAGTCTGTATTGGTGATTTTATGAGTCAAACTTTAGTTTATGTTACACTCCATTCGATTTTCTAGGGGATACATCTATATTTTCTAAAGGGGAAAACTGATCTTCACTGGCCATATTTTATTTTCTTCTATAATTTGTTGGAAAATGTCAAGAGAGAGAGAGAGAGAGAGAATGTTTCAAGAGGACTATGTTGCGTTATGTGTTTCAGTACCAAGGACTATTTTTGGGTATCGTAAACCACCATTTATTGCTAAAACGTGCCTACATCAATGCTAAACAAAAAGAATCAAGCACAAAAGGCCAAGGAAGGTGATTTCATGGAGTAGTAGTTTGGCGATGCATTCAGATTAACAACGACCATAAATATAATCCTAGAATCCATACCTTTCCTCATCCCACCATATAATCTATATTAACAAGATGCTATCACAAAGAAGATGACAACTGTTGAAGAAACTATTGAGATGAATATACATTGTAGTGACAAAAATGGGATATTAACACTGAATAAGATTACAATGGGAAAGGACATTATTAAGGTTTTACCAAAGTATATAGTTGTCCTATCGATTGCATAAACATCTAGAATAAAAAATTAATGTAAAATTAGTGCAACAATTGTTAGAATGCTTGCTAATATTGAAGAAAGACAGATATAGATTGAAGAGGTTGTGATATCTAATTGTATCCTAGCCATGGTATTCAAGCGAATTGATTCACAACACAAAATTTCTCTTCGTATATAGTTATAAGTAGGTTGGGATTGTGGCTTGGTGCTTGGGAAAGACAGTTATGGATTCACCTTGAACCTAAGTGTTCTTGTTATAGGATTTTCAGAAGAGGTTTAGAGTGTGGTTACAATTTTGATTCAAATTAAATTCCTAATGAAACACCTACAATAAAATAGGTTAATACATAAATGTTAGATGCAATTATGTCTTTAGTAGTTTATTTGATGCAGTACACGATTGAGGGAGGGGATTCTATTACGCAATAGTTTCTATCAAATTATTTATCCAAATGAAAAGAAAGTGGTTCTCATTGGATAAATATTGGAAGTTATTCTATCTCAAATTTACTATAATCCATGTATCAGGATCTTGTCATCATACCTAGCACAATTGGTAATGAGGATGAAGAAAAAATGGCTAAATATTGCATGGATTTACACCTTCAAGAAATAGATGAGTTGGATAGCGAAGCTGACTAAGAAAGGAAGGTAGTCATGCCTTATTGACAATACAAAGAAAAATTAGTCATTTTTTCTAAGTGGATTTTCTGGGTCATAAGGGGTAGTAAGAACTAGAAAAAACAAATATATTTGACATTTCCTCAAGTTCTCCTTATATTTCATTTATGAGTGCAATTACTTCCTTATCTCACACTAGAGTTGATGGCTCAACAATCTTTCGAAGTGTATGAAAGCCCTTTATTTTCTAGATGGGTTTTGATCTCAACAGAGGCTATTTGAAAAAAAATCAATAGTCGGCCATTATTTTTGGAACAAACAATAGATGGTTGTCCAAGGACTTTAAGTATGAAACCAAAATACTTAGAAATAAAGTAATCTACATTCTTATAGGTTTGTATGATTATCAAAAATATGATTTTAAGTGTTTATGTAGACTTGTATCAGTATCAAAAACATGATTTTAGGACCTAAGAGGATGTTAAACAAAAAATTAACCTCAAACCTACTAATTCATATACAATCCAAAGGAATATTGGATAGATGATAAGATAGTCTAATGGGAATTACATTATTTTGAAAATGTGGGGACATTGGGATGCTATAAACTCTAGTTCTAATGATTCTTCTAAAAATGGTCTGCTCATTCCATATTGAGTAACAATACCTTATGGAATAGTCAATGACTAGGATTGGACATTGCTAAGCTAATGGTTGGATCTTATTGGGGTGTATCTATAATGCCAGAGTTTGATCTTCTAATGTCATAGATGGTACAAATAGGATATAAAGATAGGAAAAAAAATGCTTGCACCACTGTAAATTATTTATTTCTAGAACTTGAACTTGCATTAGAATTTCTTGACATGAGTTGCACACATAGAAAAAATTTATGCCACATGTATACAATTGAAATTCCTTTTCATCCTAGCATATTACCCATGTTTGTGGCTCCACTCTTTTCATGTCCAAGAAAAGGATAAAGATATTTGTTCCATAACAACAACATTTTATATTTTTATGGATATTTTTTCTTCCATTTTTTATCAATTATTTTTCTATTTAGGAATGCAATCAGACAATGTTTTCAACAATGATTTCTTATGATTATTTAGTTTGAAAAATATTCCTCAAGGTTATAGAAATTATTCTCCTTTGGAAAATTTCTTCACCATTCCAAATCTAGTAACCTATATTGTGATTGATTTCATGTAACCAGTTGTAGCGAGTTTACTCAAACATTAAAACGATATCTCCTGACATCAAAAGAACCAGGATCTTGGATGTCAGGTCTATGTTGCGATCACTTTTTCTTTCCACCAAATTTTGGATTATGTCACATGACTCTTGTGTGTAATGAGCACCCTTGGTTATGGAATTATGATGAGGAAAGTGCATAATGCATGATTACTCCAAATATATAGTAGCGGTGCCATATTCAAATTGTAGTAGGTCTACATGAGCGCATATTCCCTATGAAATATGGGAGGAAGAACAAAGTCATCATACATATTTTCATCATAATGTGAAATTATACAACTGCAAAATAATAATTTAAAACTACAAATTTAGATTTTATAGTCTATGCATCCTAAATAAGTAGTGAAGGGTTTGGGTTTGAGCTTAGCAAAGAACAATATGATCACTTTAAGATGATTTTCAACAAGAATAGGGTGTTTTAATATCTCATCTATTCCCATAGAAGACGAGGAAGATAATATCGATACATAATAGGACAACCACATTTATATACTAAATGCTAAAATTTTGCAACACATTACTTAATCTTGTATTACCATGGATGACTAACTAGTAAATAAGGTCATTATGATGTTCATGTAACTGAAATTATCAAAGAAAGGAATTGTTGGAAATAGATCTTTGTTTTGTCCTTGTTGAGTTTCAAGGGGCTTAAAATGTTGAACTACTATGCTTTTTATTTAGGATAAAAAAGGAATTACAATATCAAGGATTTATTTAAAAATTTGATATTGGACTCCAATGGATGTTTCAGGTAGTATGTTACATGATAATATACATAGTTCATGTTTTCTAAAGATATCATTAACCAAGTCACAAATCACCACCAAATAGTTTTAATTTCTTCAGTGGCCCTTTTGTTGGTTATGGAGGAAGCTATGGATAATTTACTAACCCACAATTACATAAGCATAGATTATTAGTTACTACAAGTTAGCATGACAATTACACCAAACAATAATAAATGAAATGAATCGAAAATTATATTAACCTTGTTTCATGAAAATTGAAGATATAAGACTCTTCTACTTAATGAGGGGTTGTAGCATGGTAAGATGTTGTGAGGTTTTTAAAGTTCTTAAAGTCTTCTAGAATCTGTCAAGGACTTGTGTATCAAGACATTAGACTCTCTCACTCAATCATGGGTTGTAGCATGGTAAGTTGTTGTGGGGGTGTTAGAGAGGTGATTGAGGTAGATGAAGAAATCTCGTACCATGAAAGGTCAATCCATATACTGATGGATGTGTCTATGTTTTTAAACCATGTAACTCATACTCTAGGAGATAATTAATCATAGGAACATTTAGATACAATCCTTAATGTTGTGATGTGATGCATGCATTAGTAGATTTGAAATACTACTAACATGATGCATAATATATATAGCTTGTAGAACAACAAAATTATTCACCAAATATTGCATATGAGGTTGTTTGTTTGGTTCTAATAGTTAATTTGGATACTAAGCAAGACATATAATGCTCCTAGGTTTAAATCAAATTGGAGATTTTTTAGCATATACACACCAGGAAGAGAAAGTGTTTGGAACAAAAATGGTTGAATGATATGGTTTATGTTTAGTACAAGATTAGGTAAAGGAGCAACCAACTATTGAAACAGAACCATGAATCAAGTAGCATAGTCTTGGATGATTTTGATCCCTTGTTAAAGTGAGTTGTGGAGACTCAACCACCAATATTTGAGAATGAAGACCTTTCTTGGATGGACTTAGACCCACTTTTGTAGCAATAAGATCTAAATGTTGGATGGGTACCTTCAAGGCCAAGGGAATCAAGCCAAAATCCCATTTTAGAGTTTAGTTATGTTGCAGATGTAGATGATGAGAATCTAGATGATTGAATATTTTCGCATATGATTAAATTGTACAGTCTAGAGTCTATCCTATAGTTATTAATTAGAACTTTGATTATATTTGGACTCTAGAGGCCATTTAGAGTCTCTTTGTTGATGTACCTTGGTTCAGATATGGATTGCACTTGGTGCTATTTTGATTATATGCACCCTTAATTGCTTATATAAATGAGAAACTTTGTATATTTGTGTACGATGGTTTGGATGCACATGAATATATATATATATATATATATATATATATATATATATATATATATATATATATATATATATATATACATTCAAAAAATGAATATTTTATGTATTGTTTGGTTGATTAATATTGTGGGCCATTTTTTTTTACAGTTTTTGTCCAATTCTAGTTTCTAGGGTCCACTAGTTCGATGACCCGTATGGATTTTATAAAATTTATGTTTATAGTGGAGGGTCCAAACATATGAACTATAAAAAGAGGGCCTTCAACAAACTTCAGGAGTGGGAGGCAATAATGCAAGAAGAACTTGGTGATGATTCGACATGTGTTAGGGACCTAACCTCCCTAACCCCTCAAGTAGGTAGAATAATATGTTTTCTATGTAATAAAGGTCATCATTAGTTTATAAGGCCTATTGAATAATTTGAACAAGTATAATGTAAGAATACTTAATAGAATCTTCCACTTCTAGAAAGATCTTCCTCTAGAATGTTCTTTAGAATACAAAATCAGTATAAATAGGAGTAGAAAGCATGAGAAATACTTGTCTTGAGAATCATTGTAATAGAGATCTACTCTAATAGACTTTGACTCCTTCAAGAGGCAAGTGAACATTGATTTCATTCAATAAAGGTATTATCGTTGGTATTTTTATTCTCATTATTTTATTTTTTCATTGGTATTTGCTGCTATATTTTTTTTTCTTCTCATTATAATATATATGGTACCTTACAAGTGGTATCAAATCTCTTTCGTCTATGGAGACTACATGAATTTTTTCCAGGGTAGAGACGTGTACTATTAGTGTCTTTAAAGCAAACAGATTTGTCGTTCAACCGTTAAAATTACGGTGGGGAATACTACATATTGGAAATATAGATGGTTTCATGGGTTTACTTGGAAACAAATGTTTCACCTTGTTTGAAACCTATGTAACTGTAAGTACCAGAGATTTGAATATAGAAATACCACAATATATCTAGAGAGAAATATAGAAAAAATCACAGTTTATTATTACTAAACCCTTAAGGTAGGGAAACACCATACAATGGATCCTATTATGGAAGGGATACTTTCATGTTCACTTTTCTCTTTGAGGGGGAAACCTCCTAATGAGTTACATGCTCCAAAAGAAATACTTCTTATTCACACCCCATTAAATTTCTAGAACCCTTTTATATAGTGCTACCAACCACCTAAGAACATTCTAAAGGAGGAACCTTCTAGAAGTAGAACCTTATAGTAAGTCCTCTTACATTTATTATGTTTATAATAATATATCTAACTACCATAGTGGGCCTTATTTAATAATATAGTGGACCTATTCCACCTTACATTGAATGAATTCCACTATTATCACTATGGGATCTATCCCCCCCCAAAAAAAATAAAATAAAAAAATAACTACACTACACTCCATCCCCCGTATGAAAGAATTGTCCTCAACACTTGTTATGAGGGTGTACAACCATATACCAGGGTCCCATGAACAAGTATGGACCATAGTTATGAATTAGACTGGAGAACCAAGGTCTCTTGTAGAAATGAAATCCACAATGCTAAAGTATTCCAACCACCATTCTAAACCTTTGTCCCATGTCCAAGTGTTCATGCGAACTCCATGCAAAAGATATCGAAACTCAATAACCAACTAAAAATGATGCTCCATAGATATACACTAGTCACGTGGTTCAAAATATGGAGAAACGGCCAAAAAATCATCCACTACTACTGGAGAATAATGAAACTAAAGAAGAATATGCAAAGAAGGCTCTTGTGTACTCTCTAGGATGGTCTCTACATGCGGTGGAGTAGAGTCATCAAATATAATATGGAAGTGGTTATCATCCCAAAAATGGAAACTATCCATATACCAATCATCACAATCGAGCTCAAAATCATACCAATTAGATGCTTCTTGATTATATTCATCCCTAATGTCCTCCATAATATACATCTCTTGCTATTCAACTTTGAACTCTTGAAATGTTGTCTTGATGGCTTCCATGAGTCATTGAATTTCCATGAGGATTTGAAAGGGATTAACCATTGGAAACAACAAAAGAAAATTATTAAAATAGTCTATCCAATGTCACTAATCTGGTAGTAATCTAAGCACCCTATCAAAAGTTATGAGCTCCACGGTGTCATCGCTGTCATGAAAATCCACCAAAATGGTTCATTTTAAATCAACGATATCTTCACTTCTAGAGCTTCGATTCGAACAATTTGTTTTTTTTTTAAAATTGACTAAAATTGTGAGAGGAAATCAGATATGTAATTTTTTTAGGAAAATTTGGCCCCGTATGCTACAGAAATCAGTAAAATTGCGTGGTCATCCGTGGAAAACCCTGAAAATAGCATATTTTTTAAAATGTCGATAACTTGTTTTCCCGTGCTCCATTTAAGATGATTTTGGTTTTTGAAATTGTTTTTTTTTCCAAGAAGAAATCCGATATACAACCCATTTCTACAAATTCTACATAAAAATATATAGGATTTTTCTAGAATGTCACGACCCTCTTTTGTCTTTTGGAAGAAATATGCAAAAATTGAAAAACATTGTCCCTTTTTTGTGGCCAAAGAAATTGCTATGATACCATATGTTAAGTACCAGAGATATGAATAAAACAATACCAAAAATGAAACAGAGATAAATATAGAAAAAACCACAATTTATTATTATCGAAACCTTAGGATAGGGCAACACCATACAATGGATCCTATTATGGAAGGGATCCTCTCTTGTTCACTTGCATCTTCGAGGGGGAAACCTCTTGATGAGATACACACTCCAAATACTACTTCTTATTCAAACCCCATTACATTTCTTGAGCCCCTTTATTTAGTGCTACCACCCACCTAAGAACATTCTAGAGGAGGAACCCTCTAGAAGTAGAACCTTCTACTAGTTCCTCTAACATTTATTATGTTTATACTAATATATATAAATACCATAGTGGGACTTATTTAATAATATAGTGAACGTAGTCCCCCTTACACTGAATGTCCTCCACTATTATCACTTATGGGCAGTTACAACCGAGGCTTTAACTGTTGGTGCAGTTGAGGGCTCAGGAATTGGCTGCTCGGGGTTGGCCATAACAACAGGCATATAATTTTTTTCTTCTTCTTCTTCAGGTAATGGGACATTAGGAATTCTCATTTCGTTATGAATCAAAAACCCTATCAGTCTGTGATTGGAAAGACAATTCATGGGATGCTTCGATTTCTTAACAAAGTGAGCCATATTATGCAAGGAATGAAGAAGATAATAAGGGATGTTTATTAGCTTATGATGTATTAAATGTGACCGTAGTATAAAATCAGGAAAATAAACGACTTGATATCTTCCTTCGCATGTAATGTACCTCTTTACAAATTATGATACTTTCCCCCATGGTTCTGGTAAGGAACTTACATCTGCACCTCGACCCTTGGTCTAAACTTGCTCATCGTCCACTAGAAAACCCTTATGTGCTTCGGGAAGGTGTGATTTTCTATTAAACCATTGTTTTTCGGTGGTTGGCAACCCTGTCACAACAACCACGGTTTCCTCTGTCACTGGAATTCTCACCCGGTGCACCATTGAATACCCTTCTGTGAGATTTTGTCTGAACTCCAACACCTCTACTTCATTAAACCTCTATAGCTTCTTGAAATAAGAAATCCATTTAGCTTGCAAAAAGATTTGGTAAACATCTGGGTGTAGCAGCAACGTATCCAGATTTTTCCGCTCATACCTCATAGCGGATCCTCCCATGACATTGTTTTAGAGTCTAATAGTCACAAAGGAGGAGAAACCGACACCTAAACCAAAGACACAACAATTTCTAACGAGGATTGCATAAGGAACACAATGTCTCAGTGAAAATAAGTGTGGTCGAAAGGTGGCAGAGGTGATTATAAAATGGGATTTTGATGTTATGTCAGCATAGATTTTCTCTCCCCCCCCACAACTAATCTGATTGGCTCATGGTGCAATGAATTTAGGATAGTCGACAAATAAGCATTGAATCTTTCTTCCATATCTGCATCACTTTGACATGTAAGACTAGTCACGTACATCATAACTTACCGCACGAACCACCCTGTCGGAGTAACTGCACTCTCCAACCACCATTCGATCCACATGGAATAGCTGTAATGATGAGAGATGGAGATGGAACATGATAAATAATGAGATGATAAGTGGATCAGAGGTGGAGTCCTTTCTTTCGTCGACCAATCGGAAATTGGCGGCCGTGGAATCAAGAAATGATGAAGTGACCTTTTCGGTCAGAGAGAGTGGAAAAGATAGCAGTGGAAGTGACAAAGCAGCAGTGTGTCAGCATGAAAAAGTGGAAGAAATGGAATATAGCGGTAGGTGTATCATCATGTATTTTGGCCGGATGGTGGAATTAGGCGTAGCAACATATAAATCGGCCAAAAGAGTGTAACAACATGTAAAACAAAATAGTCAGTCAAATGGTGTAACAACATGTGAATCGGCCAAAATTGTGTAACAACATGTAAGACAAAATAGTCTAGCAAATGGTGTAACAGCATGTGAATCGGCCAAAAGTATGTCACAACATGTAACCTAGCCGAACACAAAATTTCTTTATTTTTTAGGAAGTTTTTCAACTTCCAGAAAATAATCCTTCGGCTCCTTCTTCTTGAATCTACTTTTCTTTTCATCAATCCATCTGCACACAAGTAATTGCCAAATACCCTTCTAGGATGAATTTATTAAAAAAAAACATAAAACTTTATGGCAAAGACAGAAAAAATTCAAATTTACAGAGTTTATTTATATACAAGGTTTTATTGAAAAATGTGAATTCCTAAGGTTTAGAAGGGGAAGGAGCAGGCTCTGTTCCTTTTAAAAATTTGTAATTGGTATCAGCTGTACATATGGATTTAAATTCTGCCTTAGAAAGTGGACGCTGATATAGGCGCAAGCGATGACTATTTGCAAGTAACTGTGTATTGGATCCATCAATAGTGATCAACCTGACTATCCCATTGGGAAAAACAATGTCAACCTCGTAAGGTCCTATCCATCGTGTACACAACTCACCCTGAAATTCTTTAAAGCACGAATCATACAACAGAGCCCAATCTCCCTTTTTGAACAATTTCTTTTTGATGACTCAGTCATGCCACTTTGTTCTCTGTTGTTGAATCACTATGGTTTGATGAATAGCATCCAAACGCTTCTCATCTAACTCATTGAGCTACTGCAGTCTGGCCTTCTGTGCCATAGTCAAGTTGATATTGACTGCTGATGTAGTTCTTAGGGTTTTTATTTCTAATTCAATAGGAAAAACATGGCTCTTTCCATATATCAGCTCATAAGGAGAAAAACTAGTTGTGCTCCTCCAAGTAGTTCGATAAGTCCATAGAGCTTCATGCAATATGTCAGACAAATCCCTATGATGTTCCCTCACTATCTTAGTAAGAACAACTTCTATGACTTTGTTGGTACTTTTCCCCTGGCCATTACCTTGTGGATGGTATGGATAAGTTGTTCTATGCAAAAAATGATATTTACTGAGTAGGGCTTCAAACTTATGTGATGTGAAAGGGGTTCCCCCATCAGTTATTAATTCTATGGGAACTCCAAACTTAACAAAGATATATTCAAACAAGAATGCTAAGACAACTTCTTCTGAGGCCCCGATGAGTGCTTTTGCCTCTACCCACTTGGTCATGTAATCTGTGCAGACCAATATATAGACTTTCTGATTAGAAGGTGGGTTAATGAGCCCTATAAAATCCATGGCCCATCTCTCAAAAGGATCTAACACTACTTGTGACTGGAGAGGCATCTCATACCTATGATTTGGATGACCCATGCATTGGCAACTGTCACAGGCTTGGACATACTTCTTTGCATCTTGAAATATTGTGGGCCAGAAATAGCCCATCCTCAAAATTTTATGCCCAATCCTTTTATCAGCAAAATGAACTCCACAAGGGCCATCATGGAAATATTTAATAAAATCATAAACTTCAACATCCCTCACACATCTCCTAATTTCTTGATCTAGGCCTATGTAGAAAAGGTATCCCCCTATCCAACTATACCGAGCACTCTTATGAATAATCTTCCTTCTTTCTCGGGGAGAAAGATGTGGAGGTAATTTCCCTGCAACCAAATAATTAGAAATGTCTACATACCAAGGTGAGTGAGAAGATACTGCAAAAAAATGTTCATCTGGAAAGGAATCATCTACAGGTGAATTATCATCATTTATATGCAATCTTGAGAGAAAATCAGCAACCACATTTTATTTTCCTGGTCTATCTACTATAGTGATGTCAAATTCTTATAGTAATAAAAACCATCATGTTACTCGGGCATTAGTAATAGGTTTGTTCATCAAATATTTAATTTTTGTATGATCAGTATGAATAAAAGTAGGATAACCAGTGATATAATTCCTGAATTTATTGATTGCATAAACTATTGCCAAGAATTCTCTTTTAGTAACTGTATAATTTAACTCCACAAGAACCATGTTCTTGCTGATGTAGTAGATAGCATAGGGATATTTAACCTCCTATTTCCCTAGTATTGGACCAATTGCAGTGTCTGAGGCATATGAAGAAATATGAAAAGGTAGAGCCCAATTGGGCCCTCTCAAAATGGGAGCTGTAGACAATTTATGTTTCAGATCTGTAAAAGACAATTTGCAATTGTCAGTCCAACGAAAGTCAACATCTTTTGCTAATAGAAAAAATAAGGGAGAGGCAAGTTTGGATTTTTTTTTAATGAATCTCCTATAATATCCAGCATCCCTAAAAAACTTCTTACCTCTTTCTGAGTTGATGGGGTTGGAATGTCCAAATTTACCTAGATTTTGGCTGGGTCTACCTGAATTCCTGCATAATAAATGAAGTGTCCTAACACCACACCTTCGCTCATCATCATATGAAAATTTTGTGTACTTAGAGAAAGATGAGACTGTATACATATTTTGAGAACTTTTTCCAAATTAGACAAAGCTTCATCGAAATCAGTGCTATAAGGTGTAAAGTCATCCATGAATATTTCCATACAGTCATTCACCATGTTAGAGAAAATGCCAATTACAGCTCTCTGGAAAGTGGCTGGTGCATTACACAAGCCAAATGGGAGAACTTTGTAGGCAAATGTACCCCAAGGGATGGTAAAGGTGGTCTTATCTTGGTCCTGTGCAACAATTTTTATCTGGTTATAGCCACTAAATCCATCTAGGAAAGAGAATTTTTTTTTCCCATATAGGTTGTCTAGAACCTAATCAATAAATGGTAGAGGGAAATGATCCTTCTGCATGGCCTTATTCAGGGCTCTATATTCCACACACACTCTCCATTTACCATTCTTTTTAGGTATGATAACCAACGATGAAACCCATTCATTGTCTGATATAGGGTAGATGAATCCGACATTTAGAAGTTTTTGGAGTTCTTCCTTAACAATCTCTTTAAGATTAGGCTTCATCCTCTGTTGGGGTTGGAAAATGGGTTGGCGTTATTCCTTGATGTATATATGGTGGGTGAATAGTTCATAGGAAATTCCTTTCATATCCATGTAATCCCAGACAAATTCTTCCTTATGTTCAATTAATAACTTCATCAAACGACGAGTTTCAGTAGAAGATAAATCGGGATTGATGTTCAGGGTTTTTCCAGGTTCAATTTCTACAATGATGCTCTTAGAACTGACTTTAGGAAATAATTCAGTTGTTTCAGTAATTGTTGTTTAAGTGTTTGCTGTTACAGTGTTTGTTGTTACAGTGTTTGCTGTTTCAATTGAATTAACTTGATTTACAACAGTTTCAGAGAATATTTCTGGGCTCATTCCTTCCTAGGGAATAGGGTTGAAGATTCTACTCAATTAGTGGTGCGTGTTCTGTGTAATAGCAGAGGGGTCACTGATAAATCTATTGATTAGCTCATCCTCTGTCTCGTCTTTGAAACTCAGGGATTTTCCTATGGTTAACATAGGCAGAGAGATTTCATCCTCAATGTCCATCCATACAAAATTTTTGGGTTCCACACTGGGCATAGCATGAGGATAAAGGGTAAGTTTCTTTGTATCATAACCATCAGATATGGTCATTGAACTAGATATACAACCAATAAAATCATTAGCTGTAGCTAACCATGGTCTTCCTAGAATTAGAGGGTGGCCCCCCAGACAGGTTTTGGGTTGTAATACGACAAAATCAATAGGATACTCCCATGAATCAACTAAAATATCTAGATCATTGATTACTCCTTCTGGTATGATAGTAGAACGACCAGCTAATTCTAAAACAATAGGAGTAGGTCGGACTTGTGTTCTGAGTTGCAGCAATTGTTTAGTCTCTATTGGCATAATGTTAATTGCTTCCCCTAAATAAACTAACACATGGGGAATAAATGTCTGTCTAATTTTGACAGTGACTGTAGGGTTTCCTGGGTCACCATATTTAATAGGTGGGGTTTTTCCTAACATTAGTTCAGACAATTCTACCACTACATGCACTGTGAGGGGGTCCCTAGGTTTTCTTCCAAGTCTTTTGATATAGAGGTCTCTCACAGTCTTCGCATAAATAGGGACATCCCTAATCGCTTGCAATAGTGGAATGTTAACATGCATATTTTGCAATTCTCCTAAGAGATTGAAGGATGGTAATTCCACAGTTTTGGTAATTTCCAGTCTTTCAGGTAATGGGGGGTCTGATAATTCTATAATAGGTTGGTCAATTTCTTCTATATCAGCAGATGGTCTTTCCCCAAATTCCTTGTCTGATTTTGAAGATGGAGCATCTTCAATTATTGGCTCAACTATTCTTGTTGATCTTAATTTGATCTCATCACAAGGCATAGGAGTAATAGGCAGAGTTGGCACATTGTGTATATCAATATTCTGAACAACCTTATTATTTGGATTTGGGTTAGGTTGCACAGATATCTATGGTCACAAGGGAGGATTGTTCTTTGGGGCATTGGGAGGTAACTCTAGCTTTTGCTACTGGTAGTGGGGTTGGAACTGTTGTTGAAAGGGGTTCGATTGGTGATGGTTTTGATAAATAGGTTGTTGTTGAGGGCCTCTCCAATATGGTTTCCATTGAACATGGTGATTTTTTTGTTGGGGCATAGGTAACCATGCATTAGGATCCTGATAAGGAGGGGGCATCTGATTTGGAGAGGGGGCATTCAATTGGCCATATTGAAGCTGGTTGTTCACATTATTCCAATAATTAAGTGTTGCAAAAGAGAATTGAGGGTTTGTACCTTGACCTCGTGGCTGCCATTGTCTCCTATGTGTTATTAGATAGGCAACCTCTTCTTCCTCATTAGTCACCTTCATTGATGCTTTTACACCTGCTAAGGAGGGACATTTGTCAGTGGGATGATCCAATTCACAAATAAGACATACCTGAACATTGTTCAGTGGGCACTCCCTTTTTGGATGTTTGTCTCTACATTTCAGATAGAAAATGGACAATGCCCTATATTCTTCTGCTTGTTTCTATTTGATCTGCAGAGTATCAATTTGTGAAGAAAAAGAGTTAATCATCTCTATTTTGAAATCTTCTAACATATTACTTATTTATGCTCTTGTTGCCCCTCCATTGGCTGATTTTTGCACCCTTGAAAAAGTGGTATCCCTCGTAGCTGACTTATTCCTTGTAGATCCTCGAGATCATCTCTTACAAAGATTTACAATGTCATCATAGGATTCCTTAGATATGTCTCCCTTACCCAGCATATTCAACATATCTAAACAATCATCTCTAACTCCTTTTAGAAAAATAGTTTTCAGAATTTCCTTACTCGCATCCAGATGTCCAGACCTTTGTAGATTATATTGGAGTCGCTCCACAAAATATTCAAGGGTATCATCCTCCTTCTAAGAAATTTTGAACAATTCCTCTCTTCGTTCCCTCATTCGACAGTAGTATTGGTACTTGTTCAGGAAAAGCTGCCTCATTTGTCCCCATGTTGAAATATCTCTCCTCCAAGGCTCATGAACCATCTTAATGCATTACCCTTCAATGTAGCTGGAAACAATTTAGGCTTCTGCGCAGTGGTAGTGTAGTCATAGATTCTACACAGAATATCAAATTCAAACAGAAACTCATTTGGATCCTTAGTAGATAATCCATGAAAATTTGGCAGAGCTGAGAGACGTATGTTTTTCATAGGAACCATCCCTTGTGTGGGAATATTCGAAATAGGAAAGACCAGGGTAGAGATAGTATTTTCATCACTTGCCTGATCTTCGTTGTTTGGTGGATTCTCACGGTGGAACTCTTCTTCATTATCCCCTTGATTTTCCATATGTTCTCTTTCTCTCCACTCAATATGGAAAGCATCCCACTCTTCTTTAGTGACTATTTGTCTGTGTATTTGATAAACTGCTTCTTCTGGATTTTCCCTGTTTCGAGCTACACTTCCTTGATCTTCAATATTCTCCAGTGTTTCTTGCTTATTTGTTGGTGACAAATATTCAGCTTCAGCCCCTGATGAAAACGATGTCTGAAAATGGGGTAATTCTGATGACTAAGGAATATGTCTTCTTGGAGGATTTGAAGGAAGAAAGATAGATCTTGAAGAAGAATCTGCTCTGGCTATAATCTCATCAACAAAGGTTGGCCTTCCCAGTACAGGGTTCCTTCCTCCACATCCTCTGGTACCTGTAGGGTTAGTATTTTTGGGGATACATTCTCTTGTTCCTCGATTCATGTAGACTACTCATTCCTAAGAAAATAAAGCTAATGTGATTACAATAATCTCTAATTATCTTCCCTGGAAACGATGCCAAAATGTTGGGCACTTTATTTGTCTAAATAAATAGATGATTAAGGTGTTCAATATAAATTGTCAAACCCAGGGAAGTTTCGTTATTGCAAGATAATTATGCACAGTCTATGATAGATTATGAAAGAAACACTAATCGAATTATAGTAAAGTAAACTAAAGAAAAAAAATTGAAAAGATGAACATGTAACACAAGTTGTTGACACAGCTGGAGTCCTTACAGAATTGAAATCACACTTGAATAATTGAAAACCTGAATTGATAGGTGTATAAGAATCCTAGATTATCTATTAATTTTCTACTTTACTCTTGCGGAAAGAAGCTTTGTGCTAATTGCCGAAGGGAGACCTACTTAATTATAGAAAGGGAATTCACACTTTCGTTTTCTTTTGCTTGAGAACTGAGATTTAATCTAATACAAAAAAAGGGAAAACAAATCTCCAGCAGTATTCAACAATTGAATCTAACTTCTCATGAGACTCACTAATGCGCATTTAACAGGAAGAACTAAACTGTAACAACAAATGTATTCTTAGAAATGCTAAACAGATAAATCATTCAAATCAAGGCAGTTAATCTAAAACATCAAAACATCAAAACAGAGGGGAGTCTGTGAGGAAGGTGGGCCCTTTCCTTCTCACTGAATCCAATCAAAAATAGGCTATAGTAGGTTAAAGAAACTCAATGCACTTCCTTATTGATTCACAAAAAGGGTTCAGATACAATATGCTCTTTCTTCACTCTCTCTTCCACAACTATCTTTCGGTACCCATGATTACAAAAGATTTTCTATTTAAAGACAGAGTCATTGAGTTAAAACGGACTCAGAACAGCCTTGAGAATCAAAGATTCTCAAGCTGTTCGTATGATATCCAGGATCTTTTATCATTACAAAATTTGTTAAATGATCTTCATCACCAGCATGAGAAAAAATGTGTAACATCTTTGAGGATTGGTCTTCAGGGCTCAGATTTGCATGATAGGTCAGCTTCCAGGATCGTTGGACATCTGTTGCAGTGGGTGTAACAGCTTCCACAAAAGTGTGCAGTTGTTGTGGTCATGTAACAACATGCAGAGTTGGTGCACAGCTGTATCAGTCGGTGTAACATCAACAATTTTTCTTCAAGACTTGATTGTTCTACACATTTTAATCATTAGTTGAACATTCATGGGTAAAATATGAGAAACACTACCAATCAAACATGTTAAGTGAATAAAATATAAAAGCAATATCAATGATTCATACCTTGGGAAAAAGGGTCTTAGAAAACATTTAGCAGGCATTTAACATAGAAATGGCAAGGTTGAATGAGCAAAAGATATAGTGAAAAAGGGACATTTCTGGGTCCTAACAATGGGAAACGCACAATGACATCCTGTGAATGAAATTTGGAAAAAAAAGGTTGGCAGGTCTGCCAAATCTGGTGGACCACACCAACTATAGCCATGTTTTTATATCGTTGGTAAGGTTCTAGAGCCACCGCCAGAATAGCAGAACGTGAACTATACATATACATATTGCAACAATACAAATCCCAAAAGGAGAGTCTGTGGGGCTTGACCCTTGGACCTCCTTCATAACCAATGCCTTAATATATACGCCCCTAACCAATAGGCCACAGGTACCACATGGTAAACAATGCCCCCTTTAATTATTAAAAAGTGCGTCCACTTGGCCACGGAGGAAGAAAGAGGCGTGCGAACCATACGACCTTCCGGGAATGCTTTTCAATGCAAAGTATAGTCATCATTTCTTCTTGGGCGTGGGAGTGCCAGAGTCGGATCGAGGCATGGAGACAATCATTTTTAGGTAATTCGATGCCATGAATTCAATGGTGTTATTTTTTTTCCGATTTGAGCATTATTTCTACAACTTGATTTCAAAATGAGGTATACTTATGTATTTTTCCCAATTCTTTTGCTGAGTTAATGAAAGAGCCTACCCATTTGAGAGTAGGACCCGAAGACGTAGTCCATCAGGGACGAACTCTATTATCAAGTTTTTTTGTTCAGATATGATGCTTATGTCTCTTCATTTTTGAGTTTTTCCTTCTTTAATGGTACACTTTAATTTATGATCATTTAATGCAATTCTTTATAAGTCATGATGAAAAGATCCCAGATCAATAAAGATAGACATGGAAAATGCATTTGACAGAATTGGGAATTCATTACTTTTCGATGTAATTCATAATTTTGGTTTTAGTTCATCTTTATACGATGGGTATGATATTTTCTTAACACTTCTTGGATATCACCATTAGTTAATGGAAGGGAAATAGAATTTTAAAGGGACTCAAGGACTTACAAAGGGCTATCCATTATCCCTTCAATTATTCATCATAATGGTTGAGTCTCTTGGTTAAAAATTGGATATTGAAATAAGATATGGAAATCTACTTGGGATCAAGATTGTTAGAGGAGAAGAAAGTATATATCATTCAAATTTTGTATATGACACTCTCCTAGGAGGAGCATCCACTATAATGCAAAGAAGACTCAAAAGAATTTTGAACGTATTCTTAGATCCTTCAAGAGGTAAAATAAAAAATAAAAAATTTCATATGTATGGGTGGAATGTATGTAAACACATGCTTAAGATAATTTAAAGTATTCTTATGTTTCATCATCAAGAAACATAGACCTTGTTTAAGTATTTAGGAATGCCATTTTGTTTGAAAAATCCAATAGCATTTTCTTTGCAAATTATCTTGAAAATCAAAATAATGTTTGCACAATGGGGAGCATAGTGGTTAAACCTGGCTAGATGATTGCTTCTTATAAAATCAATAATTTAAACCCTACTAATGTTTCGGTGTTTCTCAATGTTATCCCCAAAGGGAGTGATGCAACAAGTGTCTGAAGAAATAAGAAAATTTCATTGGTAAGTGGGGAAGAAAAATACAAAGAAATTTCATTTGCTAAATTGGAGCATGATCAAAACAACTCAAGAACATGGGGGGTTGGGAATAATGGATCCTTCCATCAGGAATACAGATTTGGTAGAGAAAATAATATGGATGTTGATTTTAGGAAATTATGATT
The DNA here is from genome assembly GCA_009831015.1 of Picea engelmannii. NCBI lineage: Eukaryota > Viridiplantae > Streptophyta > Pinopsida > Pinales > Pinaceae > Picea > Picea engelmannii. Next base: position 229,144 of record ML783378.1, on the reverse strand, counting down.
GGTGGAAAATTGTTTTACATAAAAAAAATACTTCTCTACTGGAAGACTGCAATGCACCAATGGAGTTATTGAGAATAAAAAGGGTTCATCCATACTAAAACTTATCAAAGTGGACACTCCTTTAATCCATGATAAATTGATTTGGATTCAAGGAAATGGAAAATTAATCTCTATACATATAGACAACATTATGGACAGGGAACCTCTAGAGAAGAACATTGATTTGACACATCTGCACAATTGGATGAATGGGAGAAATATAAAGACCATGTTTGATTTTTATGGATCGGTAGATATAATATATCAATGGTTTAAATGCCACATATGTGATACACCAAGACACATCCTTCCATTTGTCAAACTATTATATGAAACCTAAAAGGATGTGCTCCTAAAAACGTAGTAGAAACAGATTGCAAGGGATGGGGTTTGAAGGAATACAATGTCAAAAGAGGTTATCTATGTCTACTACAATGTCAATATCTCTGTCAGTTAGCATGCATATGGAAATATATTTTGGCACTCAAAAAAATTACCCAGGGTCAACATTTTCTACTCGACAATGGTACATGGAAAAATTGTCATGGGTGATAATCTCTTGAAACATGGAATCTAGGGTTCAATCGGGTGTGCAATATGTATTTTCGAATTTATAATGAATATGACATCTCTTTTTAGAATATAATTATGCTGAAACTATTTCATGAGATGCTTTCTCATAAATTATAACTTGAATAGAAATTCCAAAGAGATGGAAGGATATGTTCACTCATTGGGTGAAATTGTATAGAGAAACTTTAAAAAACAAACCTCTTATATTATTGCTATGGATATCCCTCCCAAAGCACATTTGCTGGAAAATATGGATTGAACGAAACAAGCCAGTTTTCAAACAAGAATATGACCTTCCACTAAGAGTTATGGTGAAAGAAGGGAACATTATAAGGATGGAAATTTATCTTAAAGTGCAACAGAAACCTTGGTGAACCTTATCAATCCTTAATATGTAAATTGTAAATTTTGTAAAGTATTGTTATTAAAAAAAATCCATTTTCAAAGGATTTTATAGAATCTATATAATTTTTTGGCTATTTTCATGGTAAAATAATTTTATCCTATAAATTTTGTGTGAATTATTTTAGAAAAAATGAAAATTGGTGAATATCTTTTTGGAAAAAAGAATGGAAAATTAGTCCATGGGAGAAATTTATCTCATAAAAATTTCCTTGAGGGAAAGGGACTCTTGGTATATTACATTAATACTAAAGGAAAAAAATTTCTAGAAATACATTATTGGGATTGTTATCCCTTCTCACATAGGGGTAATTAGAGCAGATCATTCTTCATGATCCACATTGTAGACAATGGTCACAAAAATGATGACCAACATTGTCCACAGAAAACAACCCCTTATATGCCTCTTACTCATCATTGTTCAACTAATTCACTTGATCAATAGACTCATTAGATGATGGTGCTCTAACACACATGAGTTATATTAGCCATTGTTTCATACAAAGTGTTTACATTTAATGTATTGGGCATTTAGGTAAGGACCATAGGTTTAAATTAGATAATGAATAATGATTCTTGGAAGTTATTCTCTTTTCCTTGTTTCACCTTGGTGGTCATCATATGTATTCTAGTAATTTTTCACTCTTGGGGAAATGGGGTTTTACTGGGAGGACTTCATAAGTATAACATGCTCATTCCCTTTATATGTTTAACACTTTCCATATATTTTCCTTTTGTTGTCCTATATTTTTGGATTGGCTATTACATGTATCCTAAAAATGTCTATACTTCATCCTCATATGAAATAAGGGGATTTAATTCCATAGGTTGATGTAGATATAAATAAATAAATAAAAAGAGTGCGTCATGAATTAAAAATGCAAAAGAAAAATAAAGGGATATGAATAAAAAATAAAAATCCAAGTAATCTTGATCTCCACCCTCTCATTATGAAGTCAACACCCCATGTACTAATGAAATGAATGCATATATAAAGAAAGGAATTAATTGAATTATAATTACCCTTGATGCATTAAAATGAATAAACCTAAAAAAGTGGCTTGCAAATAAAATCAGTGAATATGAAAAGGAAAGATATGGGTGGAAATAAATAGTCGGTAAAGGGTAACTCAATGCATGAGGAACTCCCTCTACAAAGGATCTCATGGAGATGCACATCATACATGGTATTGCATGTCAAAGACACCATGACCATGAAGTAAACCCTAGATCATAATATTCATTAACACTTACACCTTGATGGGTTTCTCGGGGAATGATCACCTACCTGGGCACTGCAAAACCTAATAGGGTTCTATGAATGATCCAAGTTTATTGGTTACATCATCTAGTATCAAAGTAGGAATATATATGGGAAAGGAAGAGGAAGATAAGGGCATCTTGATCATATGCACCGAGATATGAAAAACCTCCATAGGAAAGTAGAAGATCTTACAAACGTGTTGGCTAGTCATAGAATAATACAAAGAGAAGAGTTTGATGAGGGGACATTTCGAGGAGATGTAGATCAACATACAAAACATGAAGAAGAAAATGAATAAAATGAAGAAGAACAATTAGAGCACATGAATTTTGAAGAAAGGATGATTAGGTATCTAGAAGGGACAAATGATAGGATCAAGATGGAAGTTCCATAATATGAAGAGAATATTAAACCAGAGGAGTTAATAGATTGGTTGAACTATTTTTTGAATGGCATGTTATGCCAGGGGAAAATAAGGTGAAATTTGCGTGCACCAAGTTGAAGGATCATTCCATGATCTGGTGGGATCATTTGCAAAAAGACAGAGAGAAAAAAGGAAAAGACAAAATTAGGACCTCGAGAAAGATGGAAAAAAATTTGTGAGAAAATGTTTTTCCTTGGACTATGCCCAAATCCTTTTTCATATATTTCAAAACTTGAAGAAAAACCTGTCCATCGTAGAGGAACTAAAAAATGAGTTTTATCAGTTGTCCATTCACGTGGATCACCAGGAAACTAATGAGCAATTGGCTAAAAGGTATGTGAATTGTTTAAAATTTTCTAGTCAAAATGAAATGAGCATGTATAGGGTTCGTAGTGTGAAAGAGGAATATAAATTATCCTTAAAGGCCGAGGAAAATCAAAACTGACAATTTGATCAAAGGAATAGTAGAGCAAGGATGGGTACATTGTCTGCCTCATGGGGTGGTTTTAAATATGGAAGAGGTGAATCATACCATGGAGCTGAGAAGGTAGAAGATACTTGACAAGGTAACCTAAATCAACCATGAGGAAGAGGATTTAAGAGGGGTAGAGGTGATAGTGGTGGCATATGAGGACCTTATGTGTGTTTCAGGTGTGGATTAGAGGGTCATCGAGCATTTGAATGCCCAAATTATAACATGCAAGAGCCAAAGAAAGGATAACAACCTAATTTGAACTTGGTACAAGATGAGAATGAAGAAGGAGGAGTTGAATATGAAGTCTTACCTGATATGGGGGATAGTCTCATGATATAGAGGTCAATGGTGATTCCTGAAGAAAAAAAACAAAGAAATAGTAGAGACAATGAATATTCTTGGCTTTGGACAAATATTTTTCAAACTAGCTGCACTTCCATGGGAAAGGTATGTCAAGTTATTATTTATAGTGGCAGTTGTGAGAATATGGTTTCCAAAGATATGGTAGATAAGTTGAAATTACATTGTGAAACACATCCCCATCCTTATCAAATTGCATGGTTCAAAAAGTGGAATGAAGTCACCATTAATAAAAGATGTTTGATCAAGTTTTCCATTGGTAGGAATTATAAATATGAAGTATGGTGTGATGTCGTTTCGATGGATGCATGCCATCTATTATTGGGGAGGCCTTCACAATATGACATAAAAGTCATGCATGATGGAGGAAAGAATACCTACACCTTTTGGAAGGATGGATCAAAAGTCATCTTATTTCCCCTTAAGGATGAGGAAAAAGTGAGAATATGTTGTTAGAAAGAGAGTTTGTTAAGGAAACTTAGGAAATAGGATTCTACCATGCAATGATAGTCCAAAAAGGAGATGTGGAAGACATACAAATTCCTACTAAAGTGGCCAAGTTACTAGAAGAATATGTTGAGGTTATCCCTAATGAGCTTCCTGATGGTCTTCCACCAAAGAGGGATATTCAACATCACATTGATCTAATCCTAGGATCACATTTACCTAATTAGGAAACCTATAGGATGATTCCTACACAACATGCATAGCTCAACCGACAAGTGACAAAACTTATAAACAAAGGTTTGGTAAGAGAAATCATGAGTCCTTGTGTTGTACCAACATTGTTGACTCCCAAAAGGGATAATACATGGAGGATGTGAATAGCTAATAGAGAAATCAATAAAATTACCATCAAATATCGGTTTCCTATACCACGCTTGGACAACATGATGGATGTGATAGCTAGAGATAAATATTTTAGTAATATTGATTTGCGAAGTGGATACCATTAGATCCGGATTCACGAGGGGCATGAATGGAAAAATTCCTTCAAGACCAGGGATGGACTATATGAATATATGGTGATGCCATTTGGGCTGTCCAATGCACCTAATACTTTCAGGCGATTCATGATATTGTGCTTCGACATTATATTGGTAAGTTTGTTGGTGTTTATTTTGATGACATCCTAATTTTTAGTAACAACAAAGAAGATCACTTGCAACATTTAAAAATTATATTGGATGCATTGAGAAAAGATCAAATTTATGAGAACTTGAAGAAATGTAGGTTCTTGGAAGAAAGTTTGGTATTTCTAGGTTTTTTCATCTCGACAGAAGGAGTCAAGATGGATTCATAGAAGGTCAGAGCAATTTTGGAGTGGCCTAGTCCTAGGAGCATAACAAAGGTAAGATGTTTTCATGGTATGTCTACATTTTATCAAAAAATTATTTGAAATTTTAGTAGTGTTGTAGAACCCATAACAAATTGCACCAAAAGAAAGACACTCATGTGGACCAATGAAGCCAATGAGATTTTTAAGTTTCTAAAGAAGAAGGTAACTGAGGTACCTATATTAGACTTGCCAGATTTTGATATAGTGTTAGAGGTAGACAATTTTTCTTCACACATAGTCATTGGAGTTTTACTTAGCCAAGTAGGTAGATCAATTGCATTCTTTAGTGAAAAGGTGAATGTGGTAAGAAAGAAGTACTCCATATATGATGTATAATTTTATGCAATTGTGCAAGCATTGCGACATCAGAGGAATTATTTAGTGTCGAAAGAGTTTGTGTTATTTACTGATCACATTGCATTAAAATATATAAACACCATAAAGAAATTCAACAGTAGAAATGAAAAATGGGTCTCTTTCTTACAAGGCTACAGCTTTGTTCTGAAGCACAAATCAGGACGACAGAATCAAGTTGCAGATGCTTTGAGTTGGCACACTATTCTTTTGACAAACATGGGAAATCAAGTAATTGGGTTTTCTACATTAAAGGATCTTTATGCGTCTAATAATGATTTTTGGGAGATTGTGGAATATTTGAAGAATCCAGTCACTTTGAACTTGGATCTTAATCAGGGTGAATATTTTATGCAATATGGATACCTACTCAAAGAAAAACATCTATTCATTCCAATTGGTTCAATGAGGGAAAATATTATCATATACCTTCACAGTAGTGGTTTGGCGGGACATTTTGGAAAGGATAAGACGCTAGCCTTAATAGAAGATACGTATTACTGGATGAATATGAAAAAGGATTATAACCAGGTATGTGGCATAGTGTAGGATTTTCCAAATGGCTAAAGGAAATTCACAAAACACAGTGTTGTATATGCCATTACCAGCTCCCACAAGCCCATGGGCAGATCTAAGTATGGATTTTGTGTTAAGGCTCCCAAACACATAGCGAGGTAATGATTGTATTTTTTGATGTTGTTGATAGGTTCTATAAAATGGTTCATTTAATTGATTGCAAGAAAACTAGTGATGCATCGAGAGTTGCATAATTTCTTTTTTTAGAAGTTATTAGATTGCATGGGGTTCCAAAAACTATTACCTATGATAGAGATACTCGGTTCTTGGGTAATTTTTGGAGGACTTTATGAAATAAAATGGAGACTAAATTATAGTTCAACAGTTCCTATCACCCCCAAACATATGGGAAAAATGAGGTATTAAATCAGAGTTTGGGAAACCTGTTACGGAGCATTGTTCGAGAGAAGCCCAAGCAGTGGGATTTGTCTTTAACTCAATCATAATTTTCCTACAATATTTCAGTGAATAGATCTAAATGTAAATCTCCATTTCAGGTTGCTTATGACAGAAATCGTATGGGTGCCTTATATTTGGTGCAGCTACCACATAGGGATAGGATCAGTGATGATGGGGAATCATTTGCAGAACACATTCAACAGTTGCAACAACAGGTGAGACAAAAAATGCAGGCCAGTAATGAAAAGAAAAAAATTATAAAAGATGCTCATCGACGATACCAGGTATTCAATGAAGGTGATTTGGTGATGGTTTATTTATGGAAAGAATGGTTTCCTAGAGGAACCTACCACAAATTGAAGTATAAGGTCCTTGCAACATTCCCAAGAAAATCAATGAAAATTCTTATAAGGTCAATTTACGAAATGATCTCGATATCGCCCCTATGTCTAACATTTTTGATTTGTATATCTTCCATGGGGATGATCTAGGTGATGATAGTGAGGAAGAGGTATATTTGCAATAGGCCATTACGAGCAAGAAAAAGGAAAAGATTGTGCATATTTTAGATAAGAAGACCCTTCATACTCGACAAAGCCAATAAAATTGATATTTGGTCCAATGGGAAGGCATAACACTAGAAGAGAGTACATGGATTGCAAAGGGGGACTTGTTGAACCTAGTTATTGTTAAGTGGAAACAATTTGAAGGCAATAAATTATAGCAGTTACGTTCTTTCCAACCAGAGGAGAATGATCCAAGGATTTTTCGAGGGTCTTAAATTTTGACTCAGTTATCCGTTTAGGATGAAACTTTACAGGGAGTTGTGTCTTGAATAGTTCATTGTTGCGTCAATATGATCCTTCAGTTCAACCATCATTTCAACACTTTCTTGAGGCCAAATTCCTTCATATAAGGCCTGAAATTGGGGTTTTAGTGTTTTTACGAGAATTTTTAAATTTTTAATTATCGGTTATCTCTTATTTTATGAACTTAATCAGGAAAGTGAATTGAGATACATTGTCTCTCTAGTTAGCTCTTAGTTATTGGTCATTTTTAGAGTCATGCAATAATTTCCTAAAATTAGTTGTTTTCAAAAATATCATATAGTAGTTATAAGGGGTTGAACTTCCATTGTAATAGTTAGGGTGGAGAAGGAATAAAAGATAGTTGTTTTCCATTCTCGTTTGTTTGCATGGTTTTTGGATATTGTGAATGAATCCAAGTTTATTGGTTACATGACTTCTTCTCGTGCTCAATAGTGAGATACAATGAAGACTTTGCAGTAACAAGTCTTCTACCTTGCTACACAATACCTCACTAAGCTTCTCTCCCGAGCTCAGTCTTTTGGTATTCTCCTAGTTCTCTCCTATTGAAACTTTTTAGCACTCATTTATATAGGATGTTGCAAATCTTCTCACTCTCATGCAGAGAAATATTTCCCTATGCTTTGATAGCACTTGACGAAGTCAAGTTCTGTGCCTTGATACCACTTGACGAAGACCGATTCTAGGATTCTCGAGAATCATTGATTTCAATCCTTGGACCTCTGTGTTATGGGACCAGAGGTGGACTGAATGTTTGTCCATGCAACAATAATTTCAACTCCTCCTTAAAATCACCATAAAATAATCCTGGAGTCTCTTACTCTATCAACTACCGTGAATTTCATAGGGACTACATTTTCTCTCGCAGATATCGAACTCCCTTCTATCACCTCATCAATCACTTGAGCACTTAACCTTGGCACTAAATCTACATAGAAACATGGTGGAAAACCACATGTCTATCATATGTCATAATTTCGGTACTGACCCTTCCATTAGAACATTGTCCCACTAGATTCCAACCCAATCCGATAGAGTCGATCAAATAGGTCAGAGTACTAAATTTTTGATCTTATCGAGTATCAAGGTTTTCAGGTGTGTTAGGCCACCAGACTGTCAAGTCCTTGCACTTAACACCATTCCAAAATATATATATAATATCCCTGATCCAGTGAGTCAATACCGTTTCATCACGGTGATCAACCACCGGGCCACCAGGGAACCCTTCACACTCAGTTTAACAATACGCCCAGGGGGGATGATAGGACGATTCACTAATATTGAAGGATAAAAAGGTGGGGAAATAGGGTACCTATTTTCAATTTTTTAAACTTGTGTCAAGGGATCAAAGGGATGATACCTTGAGGTATTGATAGAGAGTTGTGGACCGTCGATCCCCACACAAACGAATGACTAGATCTATTCTCTCCATAATATTTTTGGCCAATGGATCACTTTTGATACTACCATGATCAATAGTAGATATTCTCCATGTTTCTGTTGCATCCTAAATCTACAACACTCCTTCTTCATTCACACACATTTGACTCAAGGGTTCATGATATTTAATAGATATTTCATACATAATAATAGAAACCCAAATGCAAATAAACACACCATTTTCATTAAGAATCGAGCTCGATTTATAGACAAGGGAGTTCTTAGGCCTTGGCTACTCTTGACCTGATTTTACATTATGTCTAGGGCCTCCTCCTTGTGCCAAAATGTTACACTTCATAGAAATGATGCAAAGTGGATCATTTCAGATCCACATATTTCTCCTAAAACTTCTAACAATAGTCCTAAAAAAACAATTAAAAGAAAAAAACCCTATCATCTACCCAAATGATGAGGAAATCATGTCTTCTCAGCCACATTGTACCTTCTCGAAGCTTCTAGATTTTTACTTTTTTTTTTTTTTTTTTT
>ML783378.1:193181-220155 GCA_009831015.1 Picea engelmannii | reverse complement strand
TTGCATTAGGTTACAACCTGTAACCACTATGGCACAGTGTCAAAACTAGGCTACAAGTTCCTCCACCCAACGCCAGATATTACAGGCATAACCTCCAAATATTTGTGTTCCAATAGGTCTAAGGAAGCAATGAATTTATTCCAAACAATATAGAGGGAAACACAAATCTTGAAAACAAGGGTTTTCAGGGGGGATGAAAATATGAGATGCAAGGGGAAAATGGGACTTGCAAGTCTATAAGGAAATTGCTAACATAAGGGTGAATTTATTTGATATATTTTCCTCCTTCCCAAGGCTCTCGTTTATACTCCCTTTTGATAGTTGGAGTAGTTATGAATGAGCTACACGAGGTCAGAAACCTATGTAACCCATCAACTCTGCTCGAAATATCAAGATTTTTATTTTTTGAGCCAATTAAACATCTACGCGGGTTTCTAACTAGAAAGAGACATATGTACATGAGTTTCTTTAAGGAGAGTCACCTACATCAAGCAAAATGGGATTTTTAAAGATACTTTTAGGGAGGAAAAGGGGGAGTTTGGTATTGCAAGCAAGGAAAAGGATGTAACTGAGGCCAATGAGTTGTCATGAGAATATGTGGTGTCAAATGAATCTATAACAATTACTCACATAATGAGATATAAATACATTCTAATTCACAATAAAATAAAAAACTAATCATTAATATTTCATAGTTTTATTAATAATTATGGATATTATATTTATAAATATTTTCATTATAGTAGTGTACGAAATTAGTTCAATCCTTTGTAATCAATATTACTAAATATTTGATGAATTAAATATCATTGATATAAGAACAAAAATTGTGTTTTACAAATGAAAATAAAACCAATATATTTATTATTTTTTATGATTAATTAATATATAATATATCTTATATTAAAAAATGGAAGAAGAAAAAAGTTTTTCTTTAATCTATGTTTAGATATATTTTTAATATTTTCATTATAAAATCAAAATATTAAAATAAATAAAAATCAATTAACTATTCAACATTTTTAAAATATTTTCCCAAAGGGGTTGGATCCAATGAGGGATGCTTAACGTGGAGCCATGGGGACACCTTGAGGTAGTGGTGAAATGTGTGGTTGAACCCAGAGATATTATATTAAATGATAGCATGACCCATGCTCACATAAGTGGATCAATACCCACCCCCATGTCCTTCAATTTTAATCCCTGTATGGGGTGTTTGGGATGAGAACCGAGATGGGGTTGAGAATGTTCATAGGGAACAACTGGAGGAGAGGTTCATATCCTCTACTTCTATGATCATAACCTATTCTAGTGGCTCAAAGACCAATTTCCATTTTTGGCAGTTTTTTCCTAGTTTTTGGTGTCCTAAACTTCCGGGGCATTTTAAGTCCCTAAACAAACTTTTTTAGGCATTCCATAGTCACACTATGGGATTTAGATAAAGTGTGATGGAAATATATGTAGTCCTCATATAGTTCTTTCCAATGAGATATCATGTGCCTAAAACGGATATTCTATGCAAAAGTTACAACCCCGGGAAGTTGATGTACCAGTTTACCCCATCAAGGCCGACATGACTTTTGGCGCTTCATCTCTTAGGGTTAGGTTTTTGGATATTCAGGGTTTTCTCATTTATTATTTATGTTCAAAATTCCTTTGGAGCCTCATTGTAACCAATTTCTTTTGAATGAGTGTATCCAACACATCTCTTCTCAGTGATAAGCTACCACCATTCTAGCTCGCTTGTGTGTTTTTGCATTTTACAGTATTTTGTATTTTAAACAATCATTAATAGAATATGAGCTTTACTTTATTACTGTGTTCCTTGCCATATATTTTTTTAATTCTATGTTATATCTCTATTATATCTTTTCCTTCATATCGTTCCTAAAATAATCCGGATCAGTGGTATCAAAGTAGGATTTTCTTTGTCATCCTCAGTGCATGTCGCTAACGAGGTTGGGGTATAGAGAGTTGGGTCTCGAGATTGTATCTCCTGAGGACAATTTCTCTTTCATGCCCAAGAGACCTTCAATGGTGGAATAAAATATGGATGAAGGGACAAGATATCCTTTCAAATTGTTTCTCAAGGAAGTCGTGATAGAGGAACGAGATGATGGATAATTTCACCTAGATCCTTCAACGATTGTCAACAACAATGAAGGAAACTTCAACAAACAATCACTTCAGATATGTGATGCCATTCCAGGTACAAGTTAACTTTGATATTCCTTTATTTGAAGGAAAAATAGATGTCTATGCTTTGAAAAAATTGTTAAATATTCTATAGGGTTATTTATCTGCCCACATTTTTTCCAACAGTGAAAATATCACCTTCGCACTCCTTAAGACCCTTCCCCATGTCATATATTGGTGGGAGACATAATGTGAGAATTTTTGGGCCATGAACCACATGGGAATATTTTTTTGATGCCCTCAAGGAACAATATTACCCTGCTGGAAGTTATGATAACCAATATACGAGATGGACCCCACTGCACCAAGAGAGGGGCCAAATGGTGTCAGATTTCAAAAATACTTTCCATACCATGCACACCAATATGGATATCAAATACTCCGTGTGACATCTGGTCCTAAAACACCGTGTGGATCCACACATATACATCCAAACCAAAATGGATTTTCTGCGCATCTTGTCATTGGGAGCCACTTATTGATATGCTGTTAAAATCGAGCAGAAATTCAAGCAGTAAAACAAGAGGGAGTTCGGGTCTATAAATATGCAACAAACAAATTATGGTAATGGTGGCCCTAACTCCCATGTCAAAGGATAGATAAAGGTTGGAAAACCCCAACATAACCAACCCAAGCCATCAACAAATAAGGGTAATGGGAATTTGAAGAAGGACACTAGAAAATGGTGTGAGTTACACAAAATCCCTTGGAAAAACATTAATGAATGTCTCTCCAAACAATAATTGTTATATGAGACGAAATCCCCATGGTCAAATTCTGACTCAGACTCTGATTTAGAGACAGAAAAGGAAATACGTATTATTAATGAAAAACCTAGTGTCACCATCTCTACCACAAAGGTCCATCCAAAGGAACCAAAGGAGCTTATAGAAGGGGAACATATTTTCGACTCACAGAAGTGGGTGAAGGGAACCCCACTCCATTTCATTGTTGACAACGGTAGCTAGAATAAATTGATCTTAGCAGAGGTTTTCAATAGGTTAAACTTGAAAATGATGCAACATCCTCAGACATACACCATCGGTTGGCTCAGCGAGGGACGAGACATCCATGCCAACAAACAATGTTGCCTGCACTGTGGCATCAAACCCTTCAAGGGCAAGGTATTATGTGATGTTTCCCCACTTGAAGTTGTGATGTTTTTCTAGGACAACCATATATGTGGAAGCGTCAATTTTTTTATGAATCTAGGCCCTGCATTGTCATTATTACTTTGGGAGATCAACTCTATAGGGTATCGGAGGCAATCCAAAATACCACGGTCTCTTTGATATCTGTGAAATAGTGTAGAAAGGTGGTTTCTTAGACCATGAGATTTTTCCTTTGTTTGGTTCGATGGAAATTTGAATGGAAGGTCATTTCAACCTCCAAAACCACTACACATGGTATCTCTACTCAACAACAATAGGTGGATGGAATAGTTGAGGAGTACAAAGACATATTTGCCTGGCCTACTGGGGTGCCTTTGCACTGTTAGGTAAAACACTCAATTTTGATTTGACACATGGATATCCTCTACCTAATGGCCCTATATAAAAACATTTTGTTATGGAGAATGAAGAAATCAAATGCCAGATCCAAGAGATAAATCTGAAGGGACACATCAGATCAATATCCTAACCTTGTAGGATCCCAATTGTTCTATAATAGAGGAAGGACGAGACATGGTGATTTTGTATTGATTATATATCCTTGAACACTATCACAATCAAGAAACGGTACCCAATTACCCATATTGATGATCTTCTCGATCAGCTCAAGGGAGCCAAGTTTTTCAGTAAGATTGATGTGAAGTCAGGTTACCACGAGGTGTCGATTGAGAAAATTGATGTGTGGAAGACAACCTTCAAGTCCAAAGAAGGCCTCTTTGAGTGGTTGGTCATGGATTTCGGCTTGAATAATTCCCCGACCACATTCATGTGGATTATGGATGATATATTATGACCATTCACAAAATCCTTTGTGTTTTTATATTTGGATGACATCCTCATCTTCAACAAAACTTGGGAGGAACATTTGGAGCATATCTAAAAGGTATTAGGCACCCTACGAAAGAACAAGTTATATGGCAATTTGTATAACTATTCCTTTGGCATGCAAAGAATATAATATTTGGGATACATCATGGGTTATCAGGGTGTACATGTGGATCCAACCAAGATCCAATTCTTCCATGATTGGTCAACCTCGAAAACAATGACCGAGCTTCGCAACTTCTTGGGCTTTGTTAACTTCTACCAGAGGTTTGTGTTGGGATTCTCTCATATCTCTTGGGCCCTAAGTTTGTGTGGTATGTGCCCCATCAGAAAGAATTTGAGGATCTTAAATCTTGCCTCTGCTTAGCACCAGTCCTCATTCTGCTAGACCTGCAATGACCATTTGAGATTGAGACAGATGCTTGAAATTATGCTATAGGTGTAGTCCCCACTTAGCCTCCACTTCATATATCCTATCATAGTGAAAATCTATCTGATGTTTTTCAAATATAGAAAAACTATGACAAAGATATGTACTCCATTGTGAAAGGATGTCGACAATGGAAGAATTACATTCTGGGGAAGGAAATGATCATTTACATTGATCACAGACCTCTTCAATTCATGCAAACACAAGGAAAGTTACAAAATGACCTCCATCAAAAGTGTTCCATATACCTGCAACAATTCCACTTGAATATAAAGTACAAGAAGGGTAGCACCAACCATGTTGTAGATTGGCTTAGTCGACCCCCGGTGGTAGTGCTAGCCATAGTTCTTAACTCTTGCTGACATGAGACATTTGGATGGCCACCATTATACAATAATGACACTGACTTTGTTACTTCTTATCAGACATTGATAACAGGAAAAATAGTTCCCAACTTTGATATCCAACATAGATTATTATGCCATCTGAGTCATCTATGTGTTCCTTCAAGAGAGTGTGCAAATATTATCTAGGAAGCTCGTCACAACTATGCATCAAGACATTTTGATTTATAAAAGATAGTGGCAGTAATAAAAAATATTTTTTATTGGTTGAAGATTCAACAAGATGTTCAAAAGTACATCAGATCCTGCACCACCTACACCATTGCCAAGCCAGCCATCAAGAAACAGAAGCTATACACCCCTCTTCCTACCTCAGATAGGCCTTGGTAGTCCATTTCCATGGACTACATGTCCAGTCTACCTTCAACCAAGAATGTGAGTGACCGTGTCTTCATGGTCATTGATCAATTCTCGAATATGGAAAAATTGGCACCCTGCAAAAAGAGCATCACAGTCGAGGCCACCGCCAATCTCTTCTTCACACATGTTTGGGTTCATTTTGGGATACCATAAAATATTATCTCTGATCTATACAGTTGATTCCTGAGCACCTTTTGGTCCATCCTATGATCAATGATGGAAACCAAGATGACCAAATTCACTTCCTTCCACCTACAGACTGATAGACAAAGGTAGTCAACAGGATGATTTTCCATATCTTGCGAATGTATAATTCCATAAATCCATGCACATGGGATGAACTCCTTCCTTATGCTCAACATAGATACAAAATATCCCTCGACAAATCTATTGGCCACAAACCTTTTCAGGTGTGCTTTGGGTTCCAACCATTTCCCCCATTGACATAGATTTTCCCATTTCAACGACATAGGAAGAATCCTCCCATGCTCAGACAGAGGCTGATCGGGTAGATAAATTTGTTGAGCACATCCAACATGTCAAACAACAAGTTGATGATATTGTGTAGACAATCAATGCCAAGTACAAACAGTGCCATTATCAACATCGGGTACAACACAAATTTCAAGTGGGAGATAAGGTCTAGTTGCATTTGCAGAAAAAGCGTCTCACAGGACCCCATCAGAAGATGCACCCACTCCGATACGGGCCTTACACCATCACCAATGTTGCGTGTCAGATTTATTTTGAATCAAGTATTCTTTCTTTCCTTGGCTTGCACCTGGTATTTAATGTGGAACTTCTCCGACCATATTTTCCACCTCTCGTGGAAACTTCACATGCAACTGAGCAGTTTCCCCCTAAAACACTCAATCCTTCCTGCATTGAAAAAGAGAAATTTGATTGAATCATGGACACCAAGACAAAGAACAACCTCCAATAGAGTATCAAACTTTATCGGTTCATCAAAGCATGGAAGTTTCTTCATCAAGGAAAGTGACTCATGAGGAATCATGTTCAACAAAAGTTTCCTCATCTAATGCAGGCACTTGATGAAATAGAGACCATTTATTCCTAAGGGGTAAGGAATGATTTAGGTGGATATCAATGGTCACCCACCTATTCCACTGGCTCAAAGACCAATTTCCATTTTGGCATTTTTTTCCTAGTTTTTCAGGTCCTAAACTTCCGGGGCCATTTTGAGGCCCTAAACAAAGTTTTTTGGGCACGCCATAGTCACAGCATAGGACTTAGCCAGAGTGCAATGAAAGCATGTGTATTCCACGAAAATTTATTTCCAATGAGTTATTGTCCGCCTAAAACAAATATCATATGCAAAAATTATGACCTCGGGAAGTCGATGTACCAACTTACCCCATAGAGGCCCACATGACTTTTGGTGCTTCATTTCCTAGGGTTAGGTTTTATCATTTATGCTTTATGTTAAAAATCCCTTTGGAGCCTCATTGTAACCATCTTCTTGTGAATGAGCATAGTTGACACATCTGTTGGCATGTTTTTTATACAGAGGTAGAGTATGCGTGTTTGTCATTGATGGCGAACATCAACATGATCAGTAGCGTAGCGATAATGGCAAGATCAATAGTGTAATATCAGAAGGAGAAAAACATTCAAAGCACGACAAAGGTTTCATTTCGGAGTTTTGCAGATTGGGAAATCCAAAGGAAAGAGGTTCGAACTCATGATATGAGAAATCGTGATAACAATGCTGACCATTGGAGTCATAGAACATGTGGCAAGCGATTGGAATTTCACTGACTTTCACATTGGAGGAGTCAACGAAGCTTGGTGTGGGAACTCGTGATATGCGAGATCAAGAAAAGATCTGGACCGTCGAATCATCGAGATCATGGACCGTTGATCAGGCATGACGAACGCCCGTGAAGTTGCGAAATCGCGATAATATCTTGACCATTGATCCAAGAGGGACATGTGGCGAGGGATTAACTTTTCACTGACTGGAAAGTCAAAAGAAGGAAATGCTCTAACCTTGCAACTCACGATATGTGAAATTGAGATAAGGTCTGGCCCGTGGTCATAGACAAGGTCACATTGTCGAAGGCTTAAGGGAAGAAGCTAGCAGTGTTAAGCTCCATCTCGGAGTCTCGACAATCACGACTTGGAGTATCGAGACTCTTCATCATAGGAATCATGATATGCGAGATCGTGATTAGATCTGGACCGTTAGATCATTGGAGATCTCAACCGTTGATCAGGCTCAATGAAGTTCATAAGTTTGCGAAATACGAAGTGCCTTTTGGCATAGCCTGTGGTCATTGCTGATGGTCACGTGAGAGGAAGAAGCTAGCGGTGCTAAGCTCCATCTCAGAGTCTCGGCGATTGCGACTTGGAGTGTCGAGACCCTTCATCATAGGAATGCTGAAATGCGAAATCATGAAATTCAAATTCTGTTTAGCGCTCAGTCACAGCTAGTGGACATATGAGATAAATATGAAATCCTATGGATTTAATCCAACGGTGCTGGTTAATTGGAAACTTGATCGAAGGGTTATTGTTTCACCTCACAGGTAATCGATCAGTTACGATTCAATTAGTAGAACTAATTCATGATTCTTGGACGGTTGGGGATTCAGTTGCTGATGTGTTTTCTTGGAGATTCAAGGTGTAACTAAATACGTGGCATAGAATATAAAAAGAAACACGCAGTGACTGTGTGAGATTGGTCATTTTGAATGAAAAATGAGTTAAACTGTAAGAAAGGGAAAATTACAGTATGCACACTGTGAGACCGATAGTATGCGCATTTTGAGATAAAACTCAGAGATGAGTAACAGATAAGGAATAGATAGAAGCAAGAGAAAAATTGTAGAACAAATTGAAGCAGAGTAGAATTGCAGAACAAACAGAGGAAGAGAAGAATTGGAGAACAGTTAGAAGAAGACCAAATTTACAGAACAGAGAAGAAGTGGTAAGAATTGATTTAACTGTGTTGTTGGTTATTCGATCATTTATTTATAATCAGGGAGGTAGGGTGGTGCTAGGGAGGACTGTGGTCCTCTGATATTTTATTTGGTGCTTGAATAATGGGAGTTGTAGCTTCCATCTAGTTGTGGCTAGAGAACAAGGTGGCAGGGTGGTGCTTGGGAAAACACAGAGTTTTCTATATGCAAGTTGGTGCTTGTATAAGTGGAAGTAGGTACTTCCATCCAATCGGTGCTGGAACACTCAAGGGGTTGGTGCTTCCTTCTAGTGGGTGCTAGAGAAACCAGAGAGTTGGTGCTCTCAAACAAGTTGGTGCTTGTATAAGTGGAAGTAGGTGCTTCCATCCATTCGGTGTTGGAACACTCAGGGAGTTGGTGCTTCCTTCTAGTCGGTGCTAGAGAAACCAAAGAGTTGGTGCTCTCAAAAAGTTGGACCTTGTAAAATAGAGGTAGTAGCCTCACTTTGAGTTGGTTCTCAAACATAGATGATGTACAAAACTTAAAAGACTGCCTATCATTTCGAAGAAGAAGAGGTTTTCTCCCTTTATGGGTTTCCTTGTGAAAATCTGTCTCTGTGCATATCTTATGTGTGATTTATGTCATTATTTATGTTGTTCATATCATGTATAATATTTAAGGTCACTTGATGAAAGATTAAAAATGGCTTAATAGACTTAATATTGTTTAAGCACAGTAACAACTGATTCACCCCCCCCTCTCAGTTGCCTTAGTAATTTCAACAATTGGTATCAGAGCGGGTTCCTTTTATTTAAAGGTATATATGTAAGCTTAAACATGACAAGTCATGAAGGGACTTCAACCAGTAAGCCCCCTCTGTTTGATGGACCAAATTTTTCCTTTTGGAAGGTTAGAATGAGAACATACCTAATGGCCTTAGGTGTTGATGTTTGGGATGTAGTAGAGACTGGATACATAAAGCCTGTTGTGCTAGCTTCCAAGGATGATAAGTTAGAATTGATATTTAATGCTAAGGGAATGAACGTTATCTTGAATGGACTTGTAGGAGTCGAGTTTGTAAAGGTGATGCATCTTCAAACTGCCAAAGAAATGTGGGATACACTTATTAGTAGCTATGAATGAACTGAGAAAGTAAAAGATGCCAAACTTCAAACATTTAGGTTGAAGTTTGAACAACTAAAGATGAATGAAGATGAAATAGTTAGCAAGTATTTTTTAAGAGTTGAAGAACTTGTGAATGCCATGAAGGGTCTTGGTGAGAAGATTAAAGAATCAATTTTAGTTCAGAAGATTTTAAGATCTTTGCTTGATAAATTTAATCCAAAAGTCTCTGCAATAGAAGAACTAAATGATCTTAAAACATTTCCCATTGATCAACTCCTAGGAACATTAACTGCATATGAAATGAGAATCAAAAAAGATAAATCCATTACTAGAGAAGCATCTTTTAAAGCATACAAGAATATTGATTCAGATTTAGATGATATTGAGGCAAAATTTGTGAGAAGGTTAAAGAAAGGATCATGAAAATATCAAGGCATGCTTCCCTTAAAATGTTTTAACTGTGGTAAGATAGGTCATTTTGCATCTAAGTGTCCCCATCAGGAAAAGGACTAGAACTCTGATGATGAAAAGAAGTACAAATTCAAGCAATATAGTAAAAATAAAAGTTTGTGTGCAAATAATGACAATTCCTCAGAAGACATAGATAGTGATTCATCATGTGAAGACAAAGTGAATGATTTTATGCTTATGGATATGGGATATCTTGATGATGAGCACACAAGAGGTGAAATGGATGATGAAGAAGCTGTGGTAGATATGGAAGGTGAATTAATTAGTGCTTTGGAAGAAATTGACAGACTCAGATGTAAGAAGAGAAAACAAAAAGAGTTGTTGAAGCAGTTTAAAATGAATGGTGAAAAACCTGATGAAAACTTTTCTCTACTAAAAGTGGGGTTAGAAGAGGCAAAGAAAATAGAATACATACTAAAACAATAGTTGTTAGAGAAGAAAGAGAGGTGTGAAGCCTTAGAAGAAGAGATACTAAAAACCAAAAAAGAAATGGAGAAGTTTAAATGATTGTATCACCAAAATCTACCAAGTATTAAAGCCTCAGAAGGATTAACCTCCATTCTAAATAAGAAAAGAAACCCAAAGTTGAAAGCTGGATTGGGGTATGAAGAAGGATCAAGTAGTGATCATCCAACTAATACAGAACCTATCAAGTTTTTCAAATCCTCAAACATTGACAACAGTCACTCTGTAGAAACAAAGAAAGAGAATCAGCCACTAAGAAGGAATGAAAGAAAAAATACCAAAATGAAATCCGTAGATCAGAGAGATTTTCGGCATGAAAGCAATCGACCTCCTCAAAGAAGACATATTTTTTCAAGGTACAAAGGTTTTTTCTATGGTTATTGTTTTTTCTGCTCTAATTTTGGTCACAAAGCTATAAACTATTCTTTAAGATTTATATATGAACAATCAAGATATTCAATGAATAACCATCTTCCACAACAAAGATCGAGACAACCAAGCAACAAACAACCTCAGACTATAAATCATGAGATGGCTGGGAAAAGGATGCAAGTTAAGCATAACAATAGTTATGAGCATAACAATTGTTATGATCCATTATTTACTGAACCAGAATGTTACATCTATCATAACTATGGACATAAAGTTGTAGATTGTCGCTTAAGGAATTTTAAGGCAGATTTGAATCCTACTACTAAAAAATTCAAGATTTGGAAGAAGAAAGAAGATGACAAGTGTAGACTAGTGTTATCAGCCCAAAGAGAAAATAATCCTTGGTATATTGACAGTGGATGTTCCAAACATATGACTGGAGACAAAAGTAAGTTTCTAACTCTAAGTGAAAGAAAATCAGGGAATGTAACTTTTGGAAATGATGCACCAGGAAAAATAAAAGGTAAAGTAATGGTAAGTTTGAGTAATGGAAAAGGGAAAGCTCAAGATGTGTTGTTTGTAGAAGGTTTGAAACATAATCTTCTTAGTGTCAGTCAAGTTTGTGACCGAGGATGTGAAGTCATTTTTACCTTTAAAGATTGTAGAATAAAATCCGTGAATTCAGGATAGCTAGTTGCAAAAGGGATAAGAACAAAAAACAATGTCTATGTGTTAAAAGAAGAAAAAGAAGAATGTTGCTTAAGCAGGTATGATGAAAGTTGGCTATGGCATAGGAGACTTGGACACTTAAATTTTGATCATATAATCAAGCTCAAAAATAGTGGGGCAGTAAAGGATCTTCCAAAGATATCAAAGCCATATGATTATGTTTGTAAACCTTGCTAGATAGGAAAACTTACTCCCACTCGGTTCAAATCTAAAAACTTTCCTTCAACAGAAAAAGATCTCTAGTTAGTACATATGGATTTATGTGGACCATCAAGCAAAGAAGGTACAAGAAAATAAAATTATTTTATGTTGATTATTGATGATTATTCTAGACTAACATGAGTTGCCTTTTTGAAGGAAAAATCTGAACCATTTGAAAAATTCAAAGTGTTTAAGGCTCTAACTGAGAATCAAAAAGGAAAAAGATTGAAGGCAATAAGGTCTGATAGAGGAGGAGAGTTTAGCTCATGGAACTTCAAAGAGTTTAGTGATAAACATGGAATCAAAAGAGAGTACACAATTCCAATGACTCCACAATAAAATGGAGATGTTGAGAGGCATAATAGATCAGTACAACAAATGGCAAGATCAATGATGAATGAAAGGAACGTACCTCAGAAATATTGGGTGGAAGCAATTCATACAACTGTTCATATCCTTAACAAAGCTCATCTCAGGCCACATAGTGACAAGAATCCTTATGAACTATGGTTTGGAAGACCTGCTTCAATCAAGCATTTTAAAGTCTTTTGGGAGTAAATATTATATCAAGAACAATGATGAAAATATTGGCAAATATGATGACATGGCTGATGAAGGTATCTTCTTGGGTTATGCTACAAACAATAAAGGATACAGATGTTACAATAAGAGACTGCATAAACTAGTTGATTGTATAGACATAAACGTTGATGAAGAAATCCCGGTCAGAAATGTAAGCAGTGATGATCCGAGCACAAAAGATATAGTTGAATACGAAGATGAACAGGTCCAAGGATCAGAAAGAGAAGAATCTGAATCAAATGAAGATACAAATACTCTGACTGACACAAATCAGTAGAAAGAAGCAAAATCACCTCTCAGAATTGTTAGAAAGAATCATCCTGAAAATTAGATAATTGGAGATATAAATAAAGGAGTTCAGACAATAAGGAAATTGATTAAAGACTCAGAACAATCTCATGTTCCTTTTTTATCTATGACTGAACCTAAAAATTTTGATGAAGCCAGCCAACATGATGATTGGATTAGAGCTATGAATGAAGAGCTTGATGATATTGAGAAGAACAATACTTGGGATCTTGTTCCTAGACCCAAAGATAAGAATGTAATAGGTTCCAAATGGGTGTTGAAGAATAAAATGAATGAACAAGGACAAGTTGTTAGAAATAAATCCAGACTGGTCTGTAAAGGGTATGCACAAGTTGAAGGTCAAGATTTTGATGAAACCTTTGCACCAGTGGCAAGATTGGAAGCCATCAGAATGTTCTTTGCATATTCATGCCATAAGAACTTTAAAGTGTATCAAATGGATGTTAAGTCATCTTTTCTTAATGGAGATCTAGAGGAAGAAGTATATATGGAGCAACCTGAAGGATTCTCATTGACATATAATCCTAATTATGTTTGCAAGCTGAAGAAGGCCTTATATGGACTGAAACAAGCACCACGAGCTTGGTATTATAGACAGGACAAATTTTTACAAGACAAAGGGTTCAAGAAAGGTACTGTTGACAACAATCTCTACATTAAGTCTGAAGGTGATAGTTTACTAGTTGTTTTGGTTTATGTAGATGATATTATTTTTTGTTGTACTAGTGAATCATCTATCCAGTGGTTTTCTAACTCTATGAAAACAAAGTTTGAGATGTACATGATAGGAGAACTGTCATATTTTCTTGGTTTACAAGTAAATCAGAGTTCTGCAGGAATATTTATCTCTCAATAAAAATATTTGAAAGAGATGTTGAAGAAATTTCAGATGGAGGATTCCTCTCCCGTTATTACACCTATGGTGGTTGGTTGCAAGCTCAGTAAAGATGATATGTCACCCGATGTGGATCAAAGGACATATCGATCAATGATAGGCAGTCTTTTGTACATCACAACTTCCCATCCTGATATAATGCAAGATGTTGGAATGGTAGGTCGCTATCAGTTTGCTCCTAAAAAAAGTCATCTGGCAGTTGTCACAAGGATATTCAAGTACTTGAAGGGAACAATGACTTATTGTCTGTGGTATCCTAGAAATCATAATTTTTAGTTAACTTCTTATTCAGATGTAGATTGGGCAAATTGTGTGGATGAGAGAAAGAGAACCAGTGGAGGTGCCTTCTTCCTGGGTGACTCGTTGGTAGCATGGATTAGTAAGAAGCAGGGATCTATTTTCTTATCAACTACAAAAGCAGAGTACATTGCTACTTCTACTTGCTACACTTAGATTTTGTGGATGATTCAAACTCTTGCAGATTTGAAGGTAAACTATACTATTCTGATTACAATTCACTGTGATAACACCGGTGCCATTAGTGTCTCCAAGAATCCTATTCTTCACTCCAAGACTAAGCATATCCCAATAAAATGCCATTTTCTCAGAGAACAAGTTACAAACAGAGTCGTTTAGCTGAATTATATTCCTTCCATAGAATAGATAGATGATATCTTTACTAAACCGTTAGCAGTGACCCCTTTTGGATATCTTCGTCAAAAGTTGGGGGTTATAACTTCTTTCATCTAATCTGTTCACCTAATCAGGGGGAGTACTTATTGAATATCTGTTGTATTTCTAATTTGCTCATAGTTGACAGGGGGAGTATGTACTGCAACAGCTCAGGGGGAGCGTGTTTCTTCTTTGACATTGATGTCAAAGGGGGAGAAAGTGTGGTAATTTCAAGGATGCTACAGTGGTAGTAATTTCAAGGATGCTACAGTGGTGGTAGTAATTTCAAGGATGCTACAATGGTAGTAATTTCAAGGATGCTACAATGGTATAGTTGCATGTTTTTCAAGGGGTTTCCATCAATGCCAAAGAGGGAGATTGTTGGCTTGTTTTTTAGACAGAGGTAGAGTATGCGTGTTTGTCATTGATGGTGAACATCAGCATGATCAATAGTGTAGTGATAATGGAAAGATCATCAGTGTAAGCTCAGAAGGAGGAAAATAGTCAAATCAAGACAAAGGTTTCATTTCAGAGTTTTGCAGATCGGGAAATCCAAAGGAAATAGGTTCAAACTATCGATAACAATCCTGACCGTTGGAGTCATAGAACACATGGAAAGCGATTGGAATTTCGCTGACTTTCACATTGGAGGAGTCAACGGAGCATGGTGTGGGAAATCATGATATGCGAGATCACAAAAAGATATGGACCGTCGAATCATCGAGATCGTGGACCATTGATCAGGCATGACGAAGGCCTGTGAAGTTGCAAGATCGTGATAAGATCTTGATCGTTGATCCAAGAGGGACATGTGGCAAGGGATTAACTTTTCGATGACTAGAAAGTCAAAGGAAGGAAATGCTCTAACCTTGCAACTTGCGATATGAGAAATTGCGATAAGGTCTGGCCCGTGGTCATAGACAAGGTCACATTGTCGAAGGCTTAAGGGAAGAAGCTAGCAGTGTTAAGCTCCATCTCGGAGTCTCGGCGATCGTGACTTGGAGTATTGAGACTCTTCATCACAGGAATCATGATATGTGAGATCGCGATGAGATCTGTACCATGATCGCGACTTGGAGTGTCGAGACCCTTCATCACAGGAATGCTGAAATGTGAAATCACGAAATTCAAATTATGTTTAGCGCTCGGTCATAGCTATTGGGCATATGAGATAAACGTGAAATCCTGTGGATTTAATACAATGGTGCTGGTTAATTGGAAACTTGATCGAAGGGTTACTGTTTCACCTCACATGTAATCGATCAGTTATGATTCAGTTAGCAGAATTGAATCATGATTCTTGGATGGTTGGTGATTCAGTTGCTGATGCGTTTTCTTGGAGATTCAAGGTGTAACTGAATAAGTGGCATAGAATATAAAAAGAAACACGCAGTGACTGTGTGAGGTTGGTCATTCTGAATGAAAAATGAGTTAAACTATAAGAAAGGGAAAATTATAGTATGCGTAGTGTGAGACCAACAATATGCACAGTGTGAGATAAAACTCAGAGATGAGTAACAGATGAGGAATAGATAGAAGCAAGAGAATAATTGCAGAATAGCTTGAAGCAAAGAAGAATTGTACAACAGATAGAGGAAGAGAAGAATTGCAGAATAGTTAGAAGCATACTAGATTTATAGAACAAAGAAGAAGTGGTAAGAATCGATTTAACTGTGTTGTTGGTTATTCAATCATTTATTTATAATCAGGGAGGTAGGGTGGTGCTAGGGAGGACTGTGGTCCTTTGATATTCAAGTTGGTGCTTGAATAATGGGATTTGTAGCTTCCATCTAGTTGTGGCTAGAAAACAGGGTGGTAGGGTGGTGCTTGGGAAAACACAGAGTTTTCTATATGCAAGTTGGTGCTTGTATAAGTGGAAGTAGGTGCTTCCATCCAGTCGGTGCTGGAACACTCAGGGAGTTGGTGCTTCCTTCTAGTGGGTGCTAGAGAAACCAAAGAGTTGGTGCTCTCAAACAAGTTGGTTCTTGTATAAGTGGAAGTAGGTGCTTCCATCCAGTCTATGTTGGAACACTTAGGGAGTTGGTGCTTCCTTATAGTCGGTGCTAGAGAAACCAGAGAGTTGGTGCTCTTAACAAGTTGGATCTTGTAAAACAGAGGTAGTAGCCTCACTTTGAGTTGGTTCTCAAACATAGATGATGTATAGAACTTAAAAGAATGCCTATCATTTCGAAGAAGAAGAGGTTTTCTCCCTTTATGGGTTTCCTTGTGAAAATCTGTCTCTGTGTATATCGTATGTGTGATTGATGCTTATTATTTGTGTTGTTCATATCATGTATAATATTGATGGTCACTTGATGAAAGATTAAAAATGGCTTAATAGACTTAATATTGTTTAAGCACAGTAACAACTGATTCACCCCCTCCTCTCAGTTGCCTTGGTAATTTCAACAACATCTCTTCTCAGATATATGCTACCACCATTCTAGATAGCTTGTGTGCTTTTACATTTTATAGTCTTTTTTATTTCAAACAATCATTGATAGAATATTAGCTTTATTTTATTATTGTGTTCCTTTCCATATCTATGTGTAATTTTTTGTGATACCTATGTTATATCTCTGCCTTCATATTGTTCCTAAAATAATCTATATCAAACCCTCCCTTCGTAATGATTGAGTTAAATGTTATTAACTAGTGACTACCACTAGCCTTCCTTGAGAGTCATTAGCCTTGGCTCAATGGAAAAGTGGACAAGAAAAAAACAAAGTGTGAAGCTTTGTAGTAAGATAACTTACCAGAATAAACATCAATGATTTCCTGATAGATATTTGGGTTCAACAATTCTTGGAGGGACCATGGGTTTCCTAGATCGGTGGGTGGGTCAAGACTCATCCCCAATGTGTGAGGGTTAATCTGTGGTTTTGTATAGGATCTTCAGAAGTGATGGAACCACATCAAGGGTACCTCAGGGGGTATCAACAAGGAGGTATCTTGTCAGCAAGTCCCTCATCTCTCCATCCTGGAAATTAACTTCCTGTTATAAGGGTTCAACGTGAAGTGCATGATGCAACAACCACCTTTCCGGACTCCACTCATCCATGTTTCCAAGAAAATTTGGGAGAGGAAGAGGAAGCAATCCACCTGGAATGAAGAATGAAACAAACTAGGAGTTGGAATATGCAACTATCTACTAGATTCCAGATGTAGGGATGGCTCTTGCTAGAGAAGCAAAGTATTGGAAGATGATGGAGCTTTACTGGAACATCAAGACCCCCCTAGGCTAGATGTTTTAGACCCGTAAGGAAGTGAATAATACAATTTATTTGAAGTTGGATGACTTCAACCTATTTCTTTGAGAATATCTCACCTATTTTCCATCATCCAACACCTCAATGACGGCCTCAACCCCAAAAAGTACAACCCATTTGGCTTGAGAGAAAACTCATGACCCATCTATGATGCCTCCAGATCCCCGATCAATAGTTAGTTATTGTAGGGGCTAGTCAACCCTGTCAACTAGACTCGATGGCCAACTTAGACTTGTCAGTTGAATGACGTAGTTATAAGTAGAAGTCGATCATAGTCTCTGCTAACTGATTGACCCATGAAGTTAAGCAGTTACAACTTCCTATTAGGGGTATAAATTGATAGGCACATGAAGGCTCATATAGCTTCATGGGAGATGATATCTGTAATTGTGTTGTACTTTCTATCATATAATAAAAGGACTCTTATTTGGGCTCTCATTACTTATGTATGTATATATGTCTATGTGTATGCATCTCTATAATGGCTATGTAAGGTTCTACTGGTAACACTCTCTACTTCCCTTAGATTAAAACATTGGTTCCATTGCTGATAGTACTAAAATTGGGCATGTAGAAGTATACATAAATGATAAATAAACAAGACATACTTGAGTGGTGGGAGTGAAAAATCAAGAACTACATCAGAAACTATGCAAGAAGGAATAACCTCTCTCTAGCCGAATTAAGATCGCAATTTTTTTCAGAAACGCACAAAATATTTCTTGAAGCTACCCCAGAAGCATTATTTCATCACATCAACATATCAAGTAATGCGTAGATTGACACCTGATGAGGATTTATGCTTGAAATTGATGAATGGAGAAAGAACGAACCTGCAAGAATGGATCAAATGAATTATTGAAGATTATATTTTGGAACAAGTTGTGGAAGATCAGATGTCCCTAGAAACAATAAAAGAAAATTTCTACACCAAATTCCACGATGGATTTTTCTGCATTGTTCCAACACTTCTTCACAAATTCCTTCTTGACAAGGGATTTGGTGACATCCTTGAATACCGACCAAGACTAGGCACATCGTTATTGAATAACAACTTCCAAGAAAGAGACGAAAGGTGGGAATCATTTCTTGATGAAAAGTGAAAAGATACAAGAGAAGCATGGGATTAATTCTTGAATAAATAAACATGGTCAATGCTCCCAACTTAGAGTAATTCAGGTCAGAAATGGGGGGTCGGTCGAGATTGTGAGATGTCATCAAAACAATAAGTAGCGTTTCCAATCCCAAATTTTGTCGAGAGGAAAACAAGCCCATAATCAATCCGTGGATATCCAGAAAATAGAATGGGACAAAAGACAAAAGAAATGAGAATAACTTCATAACCAATGGAAGAATAAAAAGTTGAAAATAAATATGTCAGGGGAGGGTCATCCAATCAGAGCGCATGAGATTTTTGAGTCAAACACATATCGACTAGAGTTAGCAACAACAGCAGTCACGATGACAACCAACATATATAGCGACACACAATTGAAACTCCATCAACCGGTTGACGAACCAGAAAGTATGGACTATGAATAATCTGGACAAGCTTTATGTATGTCTCCCGCACTAGAAACTAGTCCAAGGATAAGATATTTTCTTCAACAAAGGCTAAAGATCTATGACCATTCGACAAGATTATGGTATAGAACAGAAGACCTAGGAAACCTACGAGAGACATTGATTGTCGAGCTTGAATGAAATGAAGTCGAAAAGATGATTATTCAAATCAAATACCTCACCGAATCAACCCCCTTGCCACATCTAATCTCTACATAATAAATTAACTATAATATGGAAATGACGTAGCCATTGGAACAACGGTTTGTCGAATACAAAGATCAAATTTCTGAAACTGAGGATGCATATTCCATACTCAAGAAGAAACGACTATTCCTTGAGTATCATCCTTCACCGGAAGTAGACAAAACCAAACCAAAATATTCAATAGCTCAGTTGAAAGCAATAGTAATTCAAGAACCAAGAAAACCAAGTTTCCCCTCCAAGAAATTCAAAATGGGACTCAATCATATCGTTGTCTACGAAGGCGAAGAAGACCCAAAACGCCATTGGTTTGTATGTGAAATTTTTTGGGAGGAAACTAATATTACAGACGAAGATAAGAAGATGGTGCAATTTAGAGCTACATTACACCATCACACCTTAACCTCATTCATGAAATACACTGAAATGAAAACTCGTTCAAAGGCAGAAATAAAGAATAATTTTCTAACATTTTTTAAAATCCAGGACATCACGCATATAGTAGCAAAAAATCTAAAGGAAATCAAGAAAATACCATGTGAGTTGGTAATAGAATAGGACAAAATATTTAAATACCTCTTAAGTCAAATCTCTTCGACGATCGATCGAAACCTGATAGTCCAGTGGTATGTAGTTGGGATACTTCCAAGAATTATATCTTCGTTACGCCTATACGAGATAACCAACTGCAAGAACACATTACAAAAGGCACAACAATTCAATTCAGATGACAATATCCTGTCGACTTCCTCGATGACATAAATACTTGAGGAAAAGATAGAACATTTGCAACCAAATATCAAAAGTCTAACCATCTGAAGCAATGAAATATGGTGCACCACATGCACCGAGGATGGACACACAAAAGATAAGTGTCCCCTAACTAAGCGCACACAAACAACAGACGTCCACAGAGTACAAGCCCATAAATACTGTAACATATGTGAATTTTTAACTGATAATAACATACAATATTGTCCACACAATCTAAAAAACACAAAGTGGTTCCACATCTGTGAAGCTTCCAATCATCGAACTTCAGAATGCCACCTAAATGCGAGAAATCCAAATAATATACAAATTGTATACCACATAGAAACCACTGACCAAACAAACAACTATGGTCGAAGAGATGATTATTTCAGTGTTCGTGGTTGAGGTCAAGGAGTTGGACGCGGATTTGGTGGTTGAGGTCGAGATTTTGGACAACCATATTGTGCTAATTGCTGGAAAAATGATCACGATAACACAAATTGCCCTAAAATAGATAGGATTGAAATGAAGTTCTCCAACATATGCAGCATTGGAGATCACTCTCTAGAAGACTTCTCGACAATGCCCAGCAAAATTATACCTAGAAAGACTATGAGACTACTAAATGAAGTATCTAAAGAAGATGTAAGGAACTCTAAGAATCTACATATTATTATAAGGTTAGGTGTGGGATGCGACATCTATACTCCACCACAAAACTATCAAAGAAAAAAGGTTAACAACTTTCCAAACCCAAATAAGGAAGAGAAAATAATGAGAGAAGCTCTTAAATTCTTCAGGAATGCAGCAGACGATCAAAAAAATTCCAGAAGTCAAGATGAAGACATCATCCAGGAATTTTTACAACAACTCAAATAAAAACAATCGATGGGTAGGCTATTGGACCTACTCAATATACTGCGAGAATTCAAATATGGTCAAAAACCAACAAAGGATGCAAATCACCTCCCTTACAACAACAATGATTATGATCCACGAGTCAACTTGGAAATTGAAGGAATGATGGTCAATCAGGTGGTAGTTGATTTTGGTTCACATGTTAATATGTTTCCAAGAGAAACATGGATACAAATGGGTCGACCCAACATAGCACCCAAAATGAATTATCTTAATTTAGTTGATCATAGATTAATAGAACCAATCAGAATACTAAGAAATTTCAATACAAAAATTATGAGAATACCAACTTTGGTCAACTTTGAAGTGATCAACCTTGTTGAAGGAATGCCATCATACACAACTCTTTTTGGTTGGCCATGGGGTCGACGAATGAAAAAAAATATCTTCCTGGAAAGAGATAGAATCAAATTAAAAGGAAGTGGGAGAAAAATAATTATTCCCCTAGATCCAAAGGAAGGAAAACCATGGATGGAGTCATGGGATGAAGATCAAGAAGCCAGATGTTTATATCATATAAATAATGAACAAAAATACTATATAGAACCGACCATAGAAGGAGAAATTTTAAGAGAATCTCCCATGTTGGTCAGACATAATTCCAACTCTTCCCTATACAATGGGACGATAGAGAACTATGAAGCACATGCAACATATTGTTGGTCTATCAAAGTTATTCCAAAGAAACATATTAAGACATGCTATTCAATCCATGTTGTACCAAAATTTTATGAAAATATATCTCGACAAACTCCCACTCAAGTTCCAACAGACATTCAGATAAGAAAACCTTGCGATATAGTGAACAACATACCTCGTCGACTCATGTGGAAGAGGTAGGAAAATCCATAGGCGAGCAAGGAAGAACACAAAGTCTTGTAGAAACTTTCATAGGAAATGTTGCAAGATGGTGGGAAACACATTCCCTCCGATTACAAACATGGACGAATGTGTCGACATACTTCATTGAAATATTCGACAATAAGAAACTATCAAAATATGAAAATATTACTACATTCAAACTTGGCTACGACCCAACAGAGCATATTCAACATTTTGAAAGAGAATGTCGAATAATTGGATACAAGGATGAAAGGGTATGGCCCCATATGATCCCAAGTACATTAGACGAAATACCAAACAAATGGTACAAAATTGAAGAAGGTTTCGGTCACACCTCTAACTAGGCTGAAATCAAAAGAATGTTTTTCCAAGACTTCAAATTTAATCTCATAGAGGAGAACTTGAAAGACACAACAAACCAAATAAAAATATTTTTAGAAATTCCTTTACCAGATCAACAAAAATCTCTCTCTCTCTCTCTCTCTCTATATATATATATATGTGTGTGTGTGTGTGTGTGTGTGTGTGTGTGTGTGTGTGTGTGTGTGTGTCGTTCGATGAAGGATCAACATCGACATGCAACTTTGTGTTGGT
This sequence comes from Picea engelmannii, assembly GCA_009831015.1. Lineage (NCBI taxonomy): Eukaryota > Viridiplantae > Streptophyta > Pinopsida > Pinales > Pinaceae > Picea > Picea engelmannii. The sequence continues at coordinate 197,882 of ML783378.1, read as the reverse complement.
AGAAAACAAGGGAATCTAGACTGCTCAAAGGATTGACATGGAGAATACAAAATGACCAGGATAGAGCTTCCAATGGAAGAAAGACCATCCAACATTACAAAATCATGTGAAATCATCATTAAACATAGCCACACAAGACAAAGAGAACCCAGAATAACTCGACTTCCCAAAAATATTTACGAAAATTGAAGAAGGAGAATGCCATATCGACGAAGCAAAGCCACCCGAATGGATGGACACAGAAATAAGAACGAAAGCATTCGACATATCAAATGATGACCGACCAAAAATGGTGAGAGTAGATGATTGTTGGTATGATAAGAAAACAACTGACATAGTCAGTCTATCAAAAGAGTACAAATATATTTTTACACGTGACTACAAGTACCTAAAAGGAATTGTAGAATAAATGGGTGAAATGAAGATCGAATTGATCCCAGGAGAAAAAACAATTAAAAATTGACCATACAAGTTAGCACATAAGTACAAACTGATCATTCAAAAGGATATCAAAGGAATGTTACAAGCAGGAATTATTTATCCTATTGAAAAATCAGAATGGGTGAGTTTGATTGTGGTACAACCAAAGAAGCATGATCCAAAGAAGTTAAGAATTTGTGTCGAATTTTGGGGACTAAACAAACAGAACATGATAGATCCATTCCCCACCTCTTTTGCTGATGAAATAATAAATGAAGTCGTTGGTCATGAATGTTATTCATTTATTGATGGATTTTGATTATATAACCAGATTCCCATCGCAAAAGAAGATCAGGAAAAAACAAATTTTGTATAAAAATTTGGATGTTTATACTACAGAGTCATGCCATTCGGACTAAGAATGCGCCAACAGGATTTTCAATAATAGTGGTCAAAGCATCCCAAGAGTACATCTACAAAACCATGACGGTATACTTCCACGATTGGAAAATCTATAATCTACTCAAAAACCACATGCAATGGCTCTGACTTATGTTAGAACATTGCAGACAGATTCAACTATAACTTAACATCAGAAAATTTATATTCACCACACCTATTGGAACCTTACTCGAACACGTGGTATGTGAAGATAGAGTGAAGGTCCATATAGCTAAAATAAATATTATCCTTGATCTAAAATCCCCTGTAAACTAAAAACATATCAAAATTTTATTGGGTCAGACTGGATACTACAGGAAGATTATACGCCACTACTCAAACATCACCTTCCCAATGGATGAGCTTCTAAAAAAAGATGTCGAATCCAAATGGTTCCAAGACTACCAAGAATCCTTCAAATTTCTAAAGAAAAATTTTGTCGAGGCACCTATTCTCAAATTTCCAGACTGGTTGAGAAAGTTTCATGTCCATGTCGATGCCTCGAATGTAGGTGTTGGGTCGGTTCTATCTCAACCATACGATGAAACAATGGATCGCCCAAATGCATATGCAAGTTGGAATATGAATAAAGAATAAATAAACTACTCGAACACATAACAAGAAGCCTTATCAATAATTTTTGCTCTACAAAAGATCCCTCATTATTTATTGGCAAACCATTTTACATTTTTTATAGAACATCAAGCATTGAAATACTTAGTCAGTAAACTAGTTCATCAAGGAAAAATATGTCCGTGGTTACTATTGTTTCAAGAATTTGAATTTGACATAATCATTCGACTAGGTAAGAAGAACGTTTGACCTGATCACCTGCCACGACTAGAAATCAGATAAGATCCGACATGCATAGATGATGATCTCTTAGATACAAATTTATTCAGAGTAGAAGTTTCACCTAAGGATTTATAAGACATTTCCACTTTCTTAGAAGAAGGAAAAGCCCTGGAGAACCTCCTGACAAACAAAAATAAAACTCTAGCCATGAAGGATACACCATTCACAATCATTAATGGATACTTATACAAAATGGGAATGGAGGATGTACTAAGAACATGCGTTCTAGAACATGAACTGGAGGATATCATCAATGAAGCCCATGTAGGAGCATCTGGAGGACATTTTTAGGTCAACACAATAGCCAGGAAGATATTACAAGCAGGCCTATGGTGGCCGATTGTAATTCCACTATGTTCGATAAAACCTAATCGAGCTTTTGAAATTTGGGCTATAAACTTCGTCAGGATATTCGCACAGAGGGTAAGGAGAACTGGTGCTAAGTAAATAATCATTGTGGTTGAGTATGTGACTAAATGGGCATATGTTGAACCTATCAAAACTTGTACCAAAAAAGTATCATCTTAATTAATCTAAGAGAACATCATCACAATATTTGGCTTCCCTCTTACACTAATCAACAATCAGGGAACCCACTTTGTAAATGAAACAATTAAATTTTTACTGGAAAAATTATTAATCAACCATAGAAAGATGAAAACCTACCACCCACAAGAAAACAGAGCAATCAAAGCATTTAATAAAAAATTACACAAGGGACTTACAAAAATATGTGGTATAAATAAATATGATTGGGACGATAAGATTCTTGCAATCCTTTGGGCGTATAGATTAGCATTAAAATGATCGACTAGACATATTCCATTCAATCTAGTCTACGACCAAGAAGTTGTAATTCGATTACAATTTTGGACTAACACCGACAGGGTCGCACCTATAGAAAAATATGATGAAGACCAAAACCTGAATGATCGATTATACCAATTGAACAAACTGGTGGAAGAGAGGTTAATAATGATTAATCATCAAGAAGTTCATAAACAACAACAAAAATCATGGCATGATCATCACTTAAAGAAAAAGGATATAAATGAGGGAGACTCACTCTTATTGTATGACAATTGTATAAAAGGAAAACCCAGAAAATTGGAAACAACATGGTTGGGTCCTTATGTGGTGGAAGACATTTGACCGACCAAAGTGGTCCAACTAAGAACGTTATTGGGGAATCCATTTAAGAAATTAATTAATGGATCATGTTTAAAGAAATACCAAGTATAGAAGAAAAAAGAACCCTGTTAGCAAAATTTAGCAAGGAATTTCCAATAGGAATCGACTGAAATAACTAATCAAATGTATAAGAAATAAACCTTGCTTAAAAATAATAAACAAAAAAGGCAGTTAGAAAATTCAGGTAAAAAACTGAAAAATTAAAGTATTTAAGGTGTATCCATAACCTTAAAGGAAAAGAAGCATTAAAATGGAGAGAGAAAGTAGTTTGTGGTCAAGCCCGAGACAAGATAGCAGAACATATTCTCGACGTTCTACACCTTTGACTGACTTAAGACAAATACTCATAAGAAAACAATCTAGTGAAAGCACCAGTCCAGGAGCAAGCGAGTGTGGTTTAGTTGAGCTTGGTACAGGAGAGCGAAGATCATATGAACATAAATCAAGAAACTATGATTGGCATGAGAAAATATGACATCATCCTGACTAAGCAAAATTCAGAAAAATAAATGAACAAGCAAGCCATCATCGACATAGATTATGTCAGTTAAGTAATAATAGAGATGGATCAATAACTCTGATCGGTTAGCTTCGTATAGACCACGTATCAACATAGGGAACCTCATCATTCAGGTCCAGGACAATGCCAACTAATAAAACACCGATGTCGACATATATGGAGCATTAAATCTGGGACAGGTAAAAGTCAATGTAAGATTTAATAATAGAAATGACCATTGTACAACCAACAATACAACCGTCGAATATAATGATATGCATGACATTCAACAACAAGATCTTGCATTTAATAGCTGATGAGACATAAAGTAATTCCAACCCAGTAACGATTTAAACATCCACTCTCTTGACCCACTCGTACCACCCATATTTATGACCTTAGAGCATGACATACGAGGACATATGGATGCATTAAACCGGACACTTTTTCCACCATCTATAAATTTGGAAGAAGCATATTATTTTGCCTGACTATTTTTCTCACCTCCACAGTTAACTGTTGTGCGAAATGAGAAGACAAATGAAGTTGTAAACCCGCCAAGACTACCATAAACTAATAAACAAAATCACCAAATGTCGAGGATAAGAGGTTAAGTCGAGAGAACAATCGAAGATTCGAGAACGAGGCATGTTTTTTATAGAACCATCATGATTCCATTGGAAATCTGGATGCAAAACATCTGGCTCGCAAATATGGAGGAAGAAGACTAGAAAAAGAATTGGTTAAACTTTATAGAGTAGGAAATGGAGGAAGGAAGTTGGAAAGCAGAAACTAGATTCCTGGAAAAAGAAGGAATCTGACATATTGTTAAGGTCCTAACCTGCACATAGGTAGATCAATGTATTCGGATGTAATAAAGGTCAATATTAATGAGACCTTTCAATAAAATAGAATAAGGCGGATGTAAGAAGACCTAATAGAAGCTTCCGCTTCTAGAAGGATCTTCCTCTAGATGCTTCTCTTAATAGACATATTTAGTATAAATAAGGGTCGAGGGTATGAAAACCCTAACTGGGAGATTATTGTAACAGAGCTCTGCTCGACTGGAGGTTTCCCCCTCGAAGAGGCCCATGAACATTGCTTTCTGAATCAAAGTGCTTTTCTATTGCTATTTCGCATATCATTTCTGTGTATTGTGAAGTTTATGCTGGATATTTTACTGTTATTCTGCCATTTCTAGCATTTTATTTCTGTTCTGCATATTTTATATATCTGGTATCTTGCAAGTGGTATTAGAGCACTTTCCTTGGCAGAAATTGTGGGTATTTTTTTTT
>ML783378.1:156906-187258 GCA_009831015.1 Picea engelmannii | reverse complement strand
CCCCCTCAAAGAGGCCCGTGAACATTGCTTTCTGAATCAAAGTGCTTTTCTATTGCTATTTCGTATATCATTTCTGTGTATTGTGAAGATTATGCTGGATATTTTACTATTATTCTGCCATTTCTAGCATTTTATTTCTATTTTGCATATTTTATATATCTGGTATCTTGCACATATCTTGGGCGCCCTGCAAGTAGTTGACATGGGTCCTTGGAAAGGAGTGGAAAAAATCATCATTATTTGGTATCATCATGGATACCTTTGGTTAAATTAATCCTTTGCAATAATCGACATACTCCTCTACCGTATTTTGGAAATTCCAGGGGTAGGAGCTAAAGTACCTAAATTGGCCAATCCTAACGACTGGATGCAGTTCTTAACAAGGTCGACGACACCAAAAGACTCTAAGGGATTGTTGATCAACAAAATCACCGATTGGAAATATCATTAGGATGCCATCATAAGTTCCTTATCTTTCACACCAACAGGTCAAGCATTTGATATAAAAATGACAATGATCGAAGCAATAGCTTTGGTGTACCGGAATTCAAGGTTCAACTTGGTAGAATAAAATTCAAGACTCGGGATGAGCCATCAAGTTTCTATCATTGCTAATCTGGATAGAAATGCAGCAGTATGAGCATGTAGGAGAATAATCTTTTATAGTAAGGAAGACCCTGACAATGGAAAGATACAAACGTTTCCCTTCAAATCAAACAGGTACATCTAAATCACTTCCACAAGAAGAGATGTTCTAGTTATGGGTCATCACAATGAAAAATAACTCCCACAGATGGCGATTCGGGCAAGAAATCTATAAATCCCTTCTTCCAACCTACCACTTTCATCTTGAACTCGACTACATAAGGCTTTGGTGCATATTCACATTGGCACCGAAACCAAAATAATTACACTACCGATCGAGAGTAGAGGATATCTTCATAGAGTTGGAAAGAAAAATCAATCAAAACATAGAAATTCCACTGGAGGCACAACAAACAGGGATGCCTCTTTTTCTACCATTAACTGATAGAGAGAAAGAGGAAGAAAGAGAAGTTTCTCTCTACAAAGTTCTTTTTGTCGAATATTTACAAGCTCTCGAAATTTTCCCTCCAAATCGTTCTCCAAGAAAAAGAAAACAATTGAATAAAAAGAACAAAGGGAAGAAATTTATTGAAGAAGAAGCATTAGAGATCGACATAGAGGAGATATGGAGAGAAACATTCCAGTCACACAAGGGCATAGACTTCAATGACCCAATCATTAAAGAAAAAATGACAAGTATTACCTCTAAGACCTCTATCAAGTTAAATAAAACTTGGAAAGAAATGGATACCATGAAGAATATCTACAGTTCCTTTGTCGGGCCTCAAAAGAAAGAGGCTTTCCAAAAATCAAAGAGAATAAAGATTTCTCTCATAAATATTGAAAAAAAAGGGCAAAGAGGCAGAATAATCTGGATAACACAACTACTTTTTTCATCCCTGTGAAAGTTACAATCAACATGAAAGTAACAACAAGAAAGAAAATAACACTTGATGCAACAATCAACCTCACCAAGGAGACACCTGCTGCAGAACCAGTCCCGGTCATAGAAGAATTACCTACAAATAAATGGAAGAGGAAACTCATTATCAATGAATCGTCCAAAGCCATAGAGTCAGATCAACCAATGGAGATGGATGATGTTGAGATAGAAACTATCGACAAGGATGTTAGGATATTTAGACACTTAGGATTTAGTTAAGATCTACTTGGTCTAATGTGTCATTAGGTAAAAGTGTGTTTCTTAGTGTGTTTCTTTAGTATGCATTAGTATGCATTTGTAGTTAGGAAATATGACGATCACGATATGTTCCCGACATAGAGTGATCCGACGGTTCATACTGTCCTCAATATTAACGACCATTGATCCATGGCTTAGTACCCAATTAGTCCATGATCTCTATTTAAAGAGCATGGAGGGTTATTTTCCAATGATCGATTGTGAGAAACTCTCTTGTAAAATTTCTCTGTAATATTTTTCTTTTGCATTAATAAACTACTCTAAGTGGCCGCATTGGTTGGGGTCGTGGATGTTTCCCCGTAGGGGTTTTACCACATGAAAACATCGGTGTGCTGATCTTTGATATGGTTATCTGAGTGGTTACTGAAGGTGTTCTTCCTCTGTTGGAATACCTTTGTTGTCGAACATGGTATCAGAGCCTGTTTGAAGACCCTCTCTTGTTGTAGATTGAGATCGTGAAGACGAGTTGACTCATCTCCATTTTCTATCACTTCAATACATTTATTTTCTGAGAGGAATGTTCCATTGCATATGAAGCGCTCATTTCATTTAGTAACACTTTTCTTTTCACTCAAAAAGGTTTCCGTTTTCCCAAGATACGACCATTTCAATCAGATCTGAAGGTATAAATCCTACATACTCATTTCTAAATTTTTTTGCAGAACCCCCAATCCTCTTCCTAAACAATACAATATGTTTTGCTAGAACAATTGGTTAAAAATTGTCTTATTAAGTAAGAGGTATTGAGTTCATTTCTCTCTTTTGTTACTTTCTTTTGAAAAAGTTCATGCTCAAATTGTAAAGTGTATTTCACTTCAAGTATAAAAGTGAATCAGTATAAGTAGATTTAATATTTTATTTTAGAGTTATTTATTTTGCATGCAACTTTTATTTTATAAAGTAACTTCATTGTACAAGTGATCCCCACTTGTCTTTATAAAATTGTGTCATTTCATAAATCAACTTATACTATCATGTGGTCCTTTGGTTACTGTTTATAACTTTTTTTTAAAAGGGCATAATTCTCACATCCAAAGTCCGTTTTCTGTGCCGTTTTTTTTTAAACCGCATAACTTTTCGAGATATTTCTGTCCAGATCATCAGTTTCAGTTTTTAAATCCATATTATCTGCATATTTAATATGGATTCTGCAATTAATCTGTTTCTTACCAACACCAACTATTTCCAATGGAAATCACATATGGAAGATTTACTAAGAAGTAAAGCCTTGTACCGGATTAACTTGGGAAAGGAAAAATCACCCACTGATGATGATAAGAAATTCAAGTGGGATAACAGGAGTGATGAATCATGTGGACTAATCTTAATTTCCATATCTCCTAATTTAAGGTTCCACCTTAAAGAAATTGATGACCCCAATGAAGCTTGGGAAAAGATTGAATCTGTGTTTGGTAAACTCAATAGTATTTGAGAAAAACAGTTAGAAAATCAAGTACCAACCTTAAGTCCAAGTGATGTTTCTTGCATTCGAGACTATCTATCTAAGTTTAAAACACTCATAATTTTATGTGAAGAATGTGATATAGAAATGGAGGAAGAAAGTTTCATCTAGCTTATTCTTTCTAAGATAGGTAGTGCATATTTAGTGTTTGTACCTACTTTTTATGCCATGAGAGAGGATCTAGAGAAAGCTTATCAAAAAACTACCCTTGATTCCTTTTCTGTTGCTTTGATTATAGAGGAAGATAAGCATGTACAACTTGGAGTGATAAGCACTGAAGGTACCTCCAACAAAGCCTTAGTTGTCCAGCAAAAAGATAAAACCAAGTATCCCAAGAAGAAACATACTCGTTTCAACAAAAAGAAACATAAGGGTCCCAAACCCACTCAAACAACTTCGGCTCCTAATGGTGACAAAGGAGAAAAATATAAAAATAAGAACACTGATAGACATTGCAACTTTTGTGATAAAGATGGTCACGATGAGTCGAAATGTTTCAAAAATATGGCATCTTTAGAAGAAACAATGAATAAGCACAACATCAGTATTGATTCTACTTCTTCTTCTTCTTCTCATGGACATGCACTTTCCTCTTCTGGTTTCTCCTTCAATACAACTTCTACTTCTTCTTCTGCTGAGTGACTTATTGATTCAGGAGCATCTTATCATATGGCTAAGGATAAAGACACATTCTCTTCTCTAAATGAATGTAACACCAAGAAAATATTTGTTGGTGATGATAGATCTCTTAGTGTTGTGGGATCTAGAACAGTTCAAGTAGATAATGATCATTTCAATGATGTATTATGTGTTCCAAGTCTTTCTTGTAACCTTCTATTAGTATATCAAATCACTCATTTAGGTGAAGGTAAAACTGTAGAGTTTTCACCTCACCAAGTTGTAATCAAGGATCTAAAAGATCCTAAGCATGTTCTTTCAACTAGAATTGTTGATCATATTACCAGGTTGTACAATTTTGACAACTTTGGGTCATCATCTTTTTCATCAGTTTTTGTTTCTCATAGTGATGACTTGAGCAAACTTTGGCATGAGTGGTTTTTTCATCTAAACTATCGCTCATTGCAAAAACTATGTAATCAACAGATGGTGACTGGTCTTCCTCATGTTTCATGCAAAGATGGTGTTTGTGCCGGTTTTGTTCTCGGAAAACATCATCGGGACAGTTTTGACAAACATGCCTCTTGGCATGCCTCGATCCCTTTGCAGCTTGTTCACAGTGATTTGTATGGTCCACTTTCTTATCCTTCTTTTTCTAGGTGAAAGTATTTCTTAACTTTCATTGATGATTTTTCCAAACGTACTTGGGTTTACTTATTAAAACTTAAGAGCGAAGTTTTTCACAAGTTTTTGGCTTACAAGGCCCTTGTAGAAAAGCAATTTGGACATCAAATTCAAAAGTTAAGAATAGATAATGGAGGAGAATATGTGAACAATAATTTTACAAGTTATTGAACTATACAAGGCATCCAAATGCAACACATTGTTCCATATACACCACAACAAAATGGTGTTGCTGAGAGAAAGAACCACACATTAAAAGAAATGGATAATTGCATGATCCAATCTAAGGGATTAAGTTTAAAGTATTGTGCAGAAGCAATCAACTATGAAAATTACATACTCAATCACACTCCCACAAATTCTCTTAAAAATATACCACCGGAAGAAGCTTGGACTAAAATTAAACCAGATGTAAGTCACTTACGTGTATTTGGCAATATAACATGGGCTCACATTCCTGATGAGAAAAGGAAAGCATTGCAGCCTAAAAGTGAGAAGTGTATATTTATTGGTTATTTTGAAGATGTCAAAGGTTATAGAATTCTTCAACCACATTGTAATGAAATTATTATTAGAAGATATGTTAAAATTGATGAAAATCTCTTGGCCTGCGAGCCTAATTCGACGATTGTGCCTTCTTCGGCCTATGAGCCATCTTCAACATTTGTGCCTTATTATGTTCCTATTATTGTTTCTTCTTTAGATGATGACAGTTACGATGAAAATACACCTCCACCTGCTCACCTTCCTTCAGATGAGTTGCTTGAAGTTGAACCTAGACCAGTTCTACCGCTTCCTATATGGGTTTGTTCAACACGAGAAGGATTTGGTGGTCTTGTCGATGATCCTTCATATTAGTGTCGAAAATGTTCACAGTTCCAGTGAGCCTCTTCTCTTTTGGATCAAGTTTCAGAGACTCATGATCCAGAGACATTTGCAGAAGCTTTAGATCATCCATATTGGGATACAATAATGAATGAAGAGTATAGTTCTTTAATGGAAAATGATACTTGGGATCTTGTACCTCTTCCAAAATGAAGAAAACTTGTCATATGTGAATGGGTATAAAGAACTAAGTATGCATCATATGGAAGTGTTGAAAGACACAAGGCTTGGTTATTTGCCAAAGGATTTTCCCAAGTTGAAGGAATTGACTATAATGAAACCTTTGCCCCTGTAGCAATAATGAATTCCATCACCCTTGTTCTTGCCCTTGTTGCCTCACATAATCGGGGGGTCCATCCGATGGATGTTAAATCCGCCTTCTTGTATGGATATTTGCAAGAAGAGATCTACATGGAACAACCTCTTGGCTATGTCCATAATGACTCTAGCCTTATTTGTCTCCTTAAGAAATCTCTTTATGGTATTAAGCAAGCTGGCCAAGCTTGGTATGCCAAAATGGACAGCTTTCTTATTGACATTGGATTCTCTAGATGCCATTCTGATCCTAATGTATATACCAAGAAAGTAGGAAGCCATCTCATAATCCTTGTCCTTTACGATGATGACCTTATCCTTACTGGTAGTGACTCAAAATTTTTAAGCCATGTGAAAACCAACCTTAAGAAGAAATTTGAAATGATAGACTTAGGATTTTTTCACTATTTCCTTGGCCTCCAAGTTTTTCAAACCAATGAAGGAATTTTTCTTTCCCAGTCTAAGTATGATTGTGACCTTCTTCATCACTTTCACATGGATGATTGTAAACCAACCCCTTCTCCCTTCCAGTCTGGAGTCAAGCTTACTGCCACATGTACTTCTCCTGAAGTTTATGCCACCCTGTACCGTCAGTTAGTTGGTAGCCTCTTATACTTGACTCATACCCATCCCAATATTTCCTTTGTTGTTGGTCTTATTGCCCAGTAAATGCAAACACCCCATGAAATCCATTGTAAAGTAGCTAAAAGGATACTTCACTATGTCTGTGGTACAATTTAGTTCGAGATACATTACAGTTTAGGGGGGACTCCTTTATTGGTTGGTTTCACTGATTCAGATTGGTTCAGTGACCCTGATGATCAGAATTCTAGTGCAGGTTATGTTTTCAGCCTTAGTTCAGGACCTTTCACTTGGGCCTGTAAGAAACAACTGGCTATTGCAATTTCTTCAGTAGAAGTAGAGTACTGAGCAACGGTAAATGCAAGTCAGGAAGCCTTGTGGCTTCAATAGATCCTTTCAAATTTTGGATTCGAGCAGCAGCATTCAACCAACATTTGGTGCGACAATCAGAGTCCCATCAAGCTCACCAAATACCCAGTTCAACATCAGTGCAACCAACACATCGAGCTGCACATGCACTTCATCAGAAAGCTCATTCATGATCAAGTTATTGAAGTGCTCTTTTTCCCTATAGAAGATTAATTTGCAGACATTTTAACAAAGTCTCTTACATAAGCGAAGTTTTCCAAACTTCGATCTATGTTAGGAGTTCAGGAAGTTGTCATTAAGGGGGGATAGGCTCTAATTCCTCCTTCCTTCTCCTATTGTGTCAACATTGTAAATACTTCAATCCTGTCCCAAGTTGTTCTTAAGGGGGGGTGTTAGGATATTTATACACTTAGGAGTTATTTAATATTTACTTGGTCTAATGTGTCGTTAGGTAAAAGTGTGTTTCTTAGTATGTTTCTTTAATATGAATTAGTATGCATTTCTAATTAGGAAATATGACGGTCACGATATGTTCTTGACATAGAGTGATACTCTCCTCGATATTAATGGCCATTGATCCATGGATTAACACCCGATTGGTCCATGATATCTATTTAAAGAGCATGGAGGGTCATTTACCGATGATCGATTGTGAGAAACTCTCTTAAAAAATATCTCGGTAATATTTTTCTTTTGCATTAATAAACTGCTCCAAGTGGTCGCGTTGGTTGAGGCCGTGGATGTTTCCCCGTAGGGGTTTTACCACATGAAAACATCAGTGTGTTGATATTTGATCTATTTATGTGAGTGGTTACTGAATTTTTTTGTCCTCTATTGGAATACCTATGTTGTCGAACAATGGAGGAACAAGAGTCGATTGAAGAAATCAACACAGAACTGGTCCAACAACCTGTAGAAGAAATACAAGTCAATGAACTGACCATCCCAATACAACAACAAGAAACCAATCCATTTGAAGCATCATATAAGGAATAAAAATTCATTCACTCAGTTGAAACATGTAAGGTCTGGATTAAACAAAATGATAAGGATGCAGGGAAAGAAAAGATAGTTCAAGCACTCAAGTCGAGAATGTAAAAAGACTATAGAATGAAAAACCTTTACCGGAGATAGATCCCGTGGACAATGAGAATATTAATGTAGAAACACCAGAGATTCATAACAAAGAAAAAATGAATGAACAAAACACCCGACAAAAGGAAAAAGAAAAAAATTAAGCAAGTGAACAAAGCATCCCGACAACACAACAAACAGTCACAAAAGATGGTCAAACACCTAAGTCTACAGATAAAGAAAAGAAAAGGAAGTCTTCCATTATCACCATCAAAATGATTGGAAGAGAAAATCCACCAGGATTGTCGATTGAAACCTCATTCAAACCAACCACCATCTCTGACAAACACTTTTTTGACTTACATGGAGCCATCTGCAAAGAATCAACAAGAAGATGGAAGAAGGTGTTGAAAGAAGGAAGTTAGGTCGAACAACTAAAACAAAAACAAAGGAACATATTGAAATAATGAAAATAAGTAGTCAGGATGCATGAAGGGATAGATCATATATAAGAAGTACATAACCCCTTATATGACTTCAAGGAACTGATTGATAGAATGATCAAAAGTAGTACAAATTACCGAAAACAAGTAGAGCTACTGAAGAAGGAAAAAGATGAACTCGAGCAACAAAACGACTTAGTACTTAAAGAAGGTTGGACAACCCAAGAACAAATAAATATGGTATTAGAAGAGAAACAACAAAATTTGAAAAGCTTCATGTTTATGTTCATAAATTGACCAAAGAATCCAACACACTCAAATCGATGATAAATGATTGGCCGACTCACTTTGCAGAAGCATTCAATAAATTTCAGGTACAAAGGGTTGCGGTTGATAGTATAGAATGATCAAGGAACTCGACCATGGATAAAAAGGTAAAAGAAGCCCTTACTGTATAGTTGGAAAAAGAAAAATCAATTGAACAACAATTATCTCAGTAGGAGCAGGAATGGCAGAAAGAGGGACACATGGTGAAACTAGAAACAGATCAGGGAGCCAGTTTCCTAAGCCATTTAATCAAGATAATGCAACATACAGAGAAACAATTGGATCAACAATCGAGAACCTCTTAGAAAATAAATTTCGCAAAGAAATTCGAGGTGATCACCCAATCAAAGATTCTAAATGGGGAAGCTCAGCAGGCAATCAACACTTGGTGCCACTTCATCGAGCAAATAAAGAATTCAACTCACAGTATTATTTCGAAAACCTTCAAAGTAAGCATAGAAAGTGAAAAGAGCAGGGAAATCGACAAAGATAACATTGGAACTCCAAGCCCAACATCTCAGTCAGAAGTAGAGCCTTGAGTCAGTCAACCAAATAAATATATTGTCTCTTTTTCTTACACACTTCTCTCTCTTTCTCCATCTATACTTATGATCTATTGTAATTTTGTAAATCAAAATATGAGAACAACAATTATTTGGTATAACCCCCTCTTTCTTGGGATGAGAAAGGAATTGAGGTGGGGGGTGATGTTGTAGGGGCTATTCGACCCCGTCGACTAGACTCAACGGTCAAATTAGACTTGTCAGTCGACAGACACAGTTAGAAGTAGAAGTTGGTCAGAGTCTCTACTAATCGACCGGCCCGGGCAGCTAAGCAGTTACAACTTCTTGTTAGAGGTATAAATATATAAGCACATGAAGGATCATATAGCTTCATGAGAGAGGATATATGTAATTGTGGTGTACTATCTATCATATAATAAAAGGACTATTCTTTGGGATCCCATTACTTGTGTATGTATATATTTCTATGTGTATGCATCTCTATAATGGATATGTAAGGTTCTATTGGTAACACTCTCTACTTTCCCTTATATTACAACAATACATTTCTAATTTTTTGAATGATTTTCATCAGAAAATCAAGTTTTGGAGCTTGCTCCAATTTCTATCTAGGACATTTTATTGATTACCTAGTTTTGGTTTCCTAGTGACAAACCAACAACAAAGAAGTTTTGTATATATGATATTTTGAAAAAATAATATATATATTTTTTATCTATGTGCTTTAAAAAAACATATTTTAAATATTTATTAAAATAAATTTAATCCCATAGCAACCAATATCATCGTCTTTGTGAAAAGTTCTTAGTTTGTTACTCAAAAACATGATTTTAAATTTCATTAATAATATATATTAACTATATACTAAGTTTGTGATGAGAGTATAACTTTAAGTTTTATTCGAAGGATTATAATGAATTATTATTAAACCAAGTTGCTAAAGTAGTAAGGTTGATAACAACATGAATACTTTGTCTTTAACATCTTGATTATTTGTGGAGTTTTTTGTTATTTTTTTAAATGAAAAATGCAATCAATGTTATTTGTAGAGTTCAAAAAATAAAATGAAATGTATCTTGCATGTGCATCTGTATCTTCCAAAAATATGTTTCTCGACTAACTTTCCATGCATCAATGATATTTTTGAATATATTAACCGAAGTTGCATTCCACATCATACCCGAGCAATAAAACACATAACCATCCACATGATGGTAATATAACAACACATCATTTCTGTCGCAGGGAGTAACAATCTGCTATTAAACTGTTCATGGTCATGGACAACAAAAGAAATTATTTTGTTCTCAAAATTTATCATATACACCACCAAACAAATAGCGTAGCCACTAAAATAAATTCAACTACTAGTTTCAATTCCTTCCCGAGTGGGACTAATGGTTAAGAACATGTGTTTCATCCTAAGAGGTCCCAAGCTCAAATCAAGGGGGGGTAGGGTATGTATACCTCCATAGACTTTACCAGACAAATCGTTGGGCGGAGGGGGTCCCATATCCCACAAGCAAGGGGGTATCATACACCAATTTGGTTATAATATCAACAATTAAGTTACAACAATAACTGAAGAAGGAATGTAGATACAACAATCATATTCTCCTTTAAATTTGGGTAGAATTTTTGTACTTGTACCATTTAGCCCATGCCAGATAGTGGAAAAAGTTGAGTGATGTGAGAATTTAGGGCACCATGTAGAAAATCTCAAGATGACTATGATTTATATTGTTTCTAGAAATCCACCCTGTGCCATTCCTTAGCCCCTTGCTCATTCTATTGACCACAGACACCAGGAGACTGTAGTTGACAACGATCTCTATAAGAAAATAGAGGAGTAGGCATGGTTCACAAATTACACACCAATAATATTAGTATTAATTTTTCATTTCTTCACAATTACTACATAATTATATAGTTGGATTCAGATCCAACTTATTCTAAACATAGAGAGAGGGGTTGAGAGAATCTCTCAAAAACCTCCAACATTTATATCATAATTAAAATACTCAAATTTCAACATAGATATTTGTTTTTATATGGTCTTCATTAGTACTTTTATCCACTCTGAAATCTTCCAGTATACACTCTTTAATCTCCACAACTTTGAGCTTCCCTTTCAACTCATTTAAGATAGCAACTCTTATGACCATCATTGATGAATTTTTAGAATTGACACTTCTCAACATCTTTGAGGACAATCTTGATACTGAATTATCCTATGGATACACTACTATCTGTGGAATTCCCTTGAAGAGAAAATTTTGATAGTTATATAGGATACTGATCTAACTACTGGATATTTTTAGTAGTCAATCATACAACTTACCTTCTTTAAACACATATACAACATATACCATGTAACTGATGATATTGAAGCACCAAAGTACAACAAGAATCTCCAACATATAATAGACTATAAAATTAATCAAGTCAGTGATGTGTTCTCTCAACACCGAAGAACATCGAGAACCACTAATTTAAATCATGTTACTCTATTCAATAATTAGTTTTTCGTACTGTAATTTTACAAACCCAAATATAAAAATAATACATAATTAAAAAATACATTTTAAAACACATAACACCACACAATAAATATGAAATCTACGAAATCACATAGCCATTAGCAAATAAATTCGTGGACACTCTGATCCAGAAGCCATCCTCGTGGCATTCTTTTCTATCACGAACACCAAAGCATCGAAACTCAACAATTGTTGAATCCATGTTCTGTACAATGTCATAGCCATACCTCATGTCTAGAAAATTTGGAATGCTCAAATTTATTTTCCACATGATCCGACCAAACAAAAAACAGTGTCAGCATTGAAACAAGAGACATGGGAGATTAACTCCTCGACGTGCACTATCATATTAATCCACAAGAATTCCATAAATTTGTCATGATTCATTGATCTATCAAATTCCATGGGAAAGACATCACCAAACTGAGAATATTGGATATGGAGGCCCGAGCTCCTCGTATGGCATGATTCTACATTAACAATCCTGACAATGATGCCCTTGGTTGCAAGCTTCTTTGCGAAATTGAGGTTGCGAATTCATAGTGATCTGTTGGGGTGGATCCACCACACAACATCAATGGTTTCATTCTGCATGCAAGACCGATGTACCTTGTACAACCCATGAGCAGACTCAAATTCTCCATCTGTGCAAACTATAAAGGAATACACGATTCTAGATACTCAACGATCTCAAATTAAACACACACAACAAATCTCACATGGAAAATAAAACACTCCACTCTCAAAAATATTTATAGAGAATCATCTCCAATGGATATCACATCTTTCTAGGCACTCCCCTGATGGATTAATACCATCTAGGCTTTGATACCCTATAAGAAAATAGAAGAGAAGACGTGGTTCACAAATTACACACCAATAATATTCATATTACTTTTTCATTTCTGCACAATTACTACACAATTATATAGTTGAATTCAGATCCAGCTTATTCTAAGCATATACTCAAGAGGGGTTGAGAGAATCTCTCAAAAAACTACAACAGATTCAAACCCAACCCAAACCAATTCTATTGTAAGAATTATTCCAACAATATCATGCATGACGACCCTTGGATATAGAAAAAATCAAGGAGGCCTGCCAACGTAAACATATTTGACAAGCCCAGAAAAAAGTACTGCCACCCCAACCAGAACACTGAAATGGGAAACGGTTTTACCGTTTCTAGCAAGACGTTTCCCTTAGAAATGTTTTCCTCTTTACCTCTACCAATGTAGACACGACCATGCCCACCACCAACATAATCAATCCTATCCCCACTCTCTGTAACTGGGTAATACATGTTTCATGGCCTGTCATGCGATGGGCCATCGGAACGAAAACCTTGTCGTAAAGAGAGATGAGAATACGCATGAAAATGAGAGAAATCGCAGAAAGGGAGGCCGTTGGAATCTCGAAACCCTTGAGTTTCCTTTCCATGATACTTTCTTTCCCAACAATGAAATTTTGTGTGACCAATATCCAACCTGCTATGTAATATTGAATGTTGCGACAGGTGGATGTTACACATTATTTTGGTCACACTGATGACAACTCTGCAAGCATGTGTTCAGGATCTCAAAACAATATTTTACATGAGGAAAATGATTGAGTTCTTCCGCTACAAGACAATTTTTTAGAATGACACTGTAGGCGGACAATGTCACATAGTGCGAAAATCCTCGATTTCTGCAGGCTGCTCTATGCCTGGCTTGCAGGATTTTCATAGGCTGCTATATGGGTAGGGTGCGGCGATGCTTGAAGATAAGGAAAGGAAGAAGTTTCTAGAAGTTTCTAGAAGGAGAATCTTCTAGAATGTGAGGTGGCATCCGTATGGTTGTGATCCTACTGCTTCTCTGATTCCATCAAGCTTTTGCAGAGCATCTTCATACAAATTCAGAGAAAGTGTATGTGTGTGTTGGAGCAAAGGACCATCAAAATGGAACTTGCGACATCAAGGAAATTTGGTTGTATCTTCCACTTTTACTTAATATGATACGGTGACATGTTTCTTTCCCACAAAATCATTAGCATTTTATTACATGACTCCTTGATCGCATGTTTAGGTTTTCATTGAATCTACAATTGTTTCTTTCACTTTGGTTGGTTTGTGTCATTGCAGATCTGATCTCACAAGAGCACCAGAGCGAAGCATGAACAACAAAGATATAAGGAAGCGGTATCTTAAGGCATTTCATCTATTCCTTCTTTGGTAGTAAATTCAATGATAATAACTTAGGGAAAGCGTCATGTCCTATCTTGTTTTGTTCTAGATCCAGGTGGATCTAGGGAGATTAGTTTATGTCCGCATTCACCGATTTATTCAATAACAGTGGATTATAGGCTGTCAGATTTGAAATTTCATATCCAACGACCTATAATATACCTATCACAACATTCAATGCTGCGTAGAAGTCTTGATATTTCTCTCTAAAAATTTGCATCTGTGGGGCACAAGAGTACATCATGATTGTACTCGCGAAAATGGGTAACAATAGCGGTGTCTAAACATTTTACTTTTTGGCTCTTTTCTGGTGATTGTTTCCATTTGTTTTTTCCCGAAATATGATGAGGAATGTTTGGATTTTCATATTTGGGTGGCTAAGTTTATATAATCGTAGTGTGCAAGGGGTTTTTTAGCATTATGAATTTGTTTATGCATTCAGAAATGTAATTTAAACAACAAAAAATAGTGATTTTATCCATGTTTACATCGTTAGATTCGGGCCAAAAAAACCTAAGATGTAGAAAGTTTAGCCAACACTGATAATAATCTCATCACTGATTTTGTTGCCTCGACCTTCGTCACTATACAAATTTTCTATTGGCTCCTGCACTCGGGATCCGCGAACTCAGTGTTGTTGTCCGTGATAGATGCCTTATCCAAAAACCTAACCCGGTACACCATTAGTTATGAATTTTCAAACATAGGTAATAACATAATTGTTCACATAGGATAATAGAAATAAGTGGTGGACATATCAATAATATAAAGAATAAATATATTATAAATAATTTCCCTTGCATTTCTAACAAAAATGCAAATTTTTAATATAAATAATTGGAACATAAATTTCTCATGAATTTTTGGAATCTTTGTCCTATATTTATTAGATTGTGATATGTTTTTTTTTCCACCCATACATTTTTTTTTGTTTTCTAGTTTGTCCGTCACATGCGGGACTAGATTGTGGCTTGAGAAACTGCGACTCAGGGGAATCTAAGCCGTAAAAATCACCTGGGTATCGCACCCAGCCTGAGCCACGCCAACCCTTAACATGGCTCGATTTTTTGTCCTTGCAGGTTTCGAATCGGTGACTTTAACATCACGGGGTGCCTTAAGAGAAAAATCTGTCACCGACTGTCCTACACCTCGGGGAATTTTCCACCCATACCTTACAGATGAATATTAATTACAAAACAAGAAATAAAAAATAAAAAATTACAAAGTTTTTTAAGTTATTAAATCCGACAATAATTAAACTAGAAACAACCACTTTATAAAAGTGGTTGATATACGTTGATCGATGCCATTAGTTTGGAAAGGTGGAAAATGGCGTTGATTGGCGTATATAAACCACTTTTATAAATTGGTTGTTGCTAGTTGACGACGAACATGCCTTGGGGACAAGGATGATTTTAGGGGCTAAATTTCACTCATGGGCTAATTTTCCATGGTTTTTCCAAAAATGAGATTCACTATTTTAAAAATGATTTGCCCAAATTTTATAGGATAAAATTATTTTACCTTAAAAATCTCCAAAATTTTATACAAAATATATAAAATCCTAAGAAAATTGAATATTTAAAAAAAATATCGCCAATCATTTATAGTTGGCATATGAAGGATTAGTAAGATTCGCCAAGGTTTCTACATTTTAAGATAAATTTCCATCCTTAAAATCATCCCTGCTTGGGGACGATCATTAATGTATTTTTTTTTGTACCGGGGGAATCGACAACACGTGGTTCTTGTACTCACGTGACATGGGGTTGATCCCCGTCGACTACCACTATAACCCTAGGTGCAACCACCCAACCCGCAAGAATGATGCACAGGTAAATCGGGGTGAGAATCGAACATGAGACCTCATTTTTACAAATTTCCTTCCATTTACACGACACTTGCCAATCCGTCTACACCCCTGTGGGCGACGACCATTAATGTATTAATACGTAATTAATGTATTAATTAATTATTACATCAATGAAATATATAATAATGTATTAATGTAATGTATAAATTAAAATACCAATTTAGTATAATGTAAAGTGCTAATTGATTGATACATTAATATTGTAATGTATTAATTAATCAATACATTAATACATTATTAATTAATGGATTGCTAAAGCATTAATGCAATAATAAAGTAATACATTAATAATACATTAAATACATTAATAAATACATTACTAAAGTATTAATACACTAATCATGTATCAATAAATTATTACAATAATAATAATAATAAAAAAACATTTAATACATTAATGTATAATGTAACATATTAAATTATTAATACATTAACCATATAGATTATTTAAGTAATAATAAATTAATAAATACATTATTAAAGTTTTATTCCCTTGTTAATAAATACATTGTTAAAGTATTATTAATACTTTAATAAATATATAGTAATACATTAATAATATATTATTAAAATATTAATACATTAATACCTTAATTGACAGTGACCATGGTTGGCTATGGTTGACTAGTGATTATTATGGTTGACCATGCCCATGACCGACCTCCATTGAAAATGCGTGTTTGATTACAGTGGGTCATGTTGATTATGTTTAACCAAAGTTTACTATGACACTAATGCATTGTGATGTTGATCATGTTTTCTTCGTCACATTACGACATGAGGTTTTGTTCATTACATTGTGACATCAAATTTGTTCTTCACATCACATCGTAAGTTTATGGTCATCAAATTACAATGAAGGTTTTTTTTTGTCACATTATGGCATTGGAATAGGTTTTTCACAGTCCAATAGCGGGTAATGTTCACCACATTGCGCTGATAGGGATAAGTTCATAACATGGTGATCGACTTATACATTTTCCACACTGATATATCTGTATATGTTCGTCATGTTGCAACATTACTATGTTTGGTAGATTGCAACGTTACTATGTTCGACACATTGCAATGTTTGGAAATGTTTGTCACAATGCAACGTAAGGATATGTGTGTCACATTATAATGTGAGGAGATGTTCATCAAATTGTGATGATGAGCTGATGTGTGACACGTTGCAATGTTTTATTAAATTATTACAACAATAATACATTATTAAATTATTAATACCTTAATAAATACAATATTAAATTAGTAATACATTAGTAATGCATAATTAAAGTATTAATACATCAATGACCATGGTTGTTTATAGTTGATCATAATCATGGTTTCTTATCGTCATGACTATAAATGACATTAATACATAAATATATATTTTAATGTATTAATTTAATTCATTAATTCATTTATACATTTTTAATAAATACATTACTAAAGTATTAATACATTATTACATTAATGCAATATATAAATTACATTATAAATTTAAATTAATGTATAATGATACATTATTACAATAGTAATATAAATAAAATATATTAATAAATACATTTCTATACAATTAATATATTAAAACATTAATAAAGTATTAATACAATGATAAAGTATTATATTAATAAAGTAGTAACATAATGACCTTAATGACATTAGTATTTAATTACTAAATTATTAATACATTAATACTACATTATTAATGAGCATGTAATGAAAAATCTACAGTATTAATACATTAATGATACAAACTGAGTGGGCCTAATGGTTAAGAACGTGTGCTTCCTCTTAAGAGGTCACAAGTTCAAATATAGAGGGGGTAGGGTATGTATACCTCCGTATAATTTACTAGTCAAATCGTTGGGCGGAGGGGGTCTCATACACCAATTTGGTGTCTGACTTCATCCTGACTTTCATTGAAAATGTGTGTCTCACTACGGTAGGCCATGTTGATTATGTTTAACCAGAGTTTACTATGACACTAGTACATTACAATGAATATCATGTTTTGTTCGTCACATTGCCACATCATGATTTTTTCATCACATTGTGACATCAAATTTTGTTCCCAACATGACATTGTAAGGTTAATGGTCATCCAATTAGGATGAAGGGTTTTTTGTGACATATGTCATTGTAATAGGTTTTTCGTAGTCCAATAGTGAGTTACGTTCGTCACATTGCAACGTCGAGAAATGTTCGTCTTAATGTAATATTGGTCTATGTTTATCACATTGCCACATTGGGTAATGTACATCATATTGTGACAATGGATTGTGTTCATCCCATTGGGACGTTTCAAAATTTTTGTCCCAATGCGACGTTAGGATATCTATATCACATTGCAATGCTAGGATATGTTTGTCACAATGCGATGATAGGGTAATGTTTGTTACATTGCAACATTCCTTTATGTTCATCACATTGCGACGAAAGGGATATGTTTGTGAGTTTGTGATGATAGGGTTGAGTTCATCACATTTCAATTACTATATGTTTGTCACATTGCGACATTACTATGCTTGGTAGATTACAATGTTACTATGTTCTACATATTGGAATGTTTGGAAATGTTTGTCACATTGTGACGTCGGGAAATGTGTGTCACATTGCAACATGAGGAGATGTTCGTCACATTGTCATGACAAGGTGATGTGTGATACATTGCAACATTTGATTATGTTCACCACACTGTGATGTTACTATCCACATTGTGACGACATTCCTTTGATCATCACATTGCAACCTGAGTTTATGTTCATCACATTGCGACATTACTATGTATAACAAATTGTAGTGTTACTATGTTCTTCATATTGCAACGTTAATTTGTTCGTCATTATTCGACGTTACTATGTTCAACACATTGTAACATTACTATGTTTTTCATGTTGTAACATTCAATTTTATTCGTCGGATTGCAATGCCAGGACATGTTCGTCGCATAACAACGTTGGTTTGTGTTCAACACATTACGAAAATGAAGTTTTAGTGAAGTTTTAAAAAAAAAATCTTACTAAGTGGGATAAGAACCTTGAATTCATACAATATATTACATAGAAGGAAACTTAGAATCATACTTTTTCTAAAGACATTGATAACATGTAATCTTGATAGAGTGTGTTACTTGTATAAATGCAAATTTATCCAAAATCCATAAGTTGTATATTTTTACAAAGTCATAGATTTCAGGAAGTCTAATTATATTGACTTTATAAATGGATGTTTTTGTAAGAACTTTAATCCTTGTAAGACCAATATTTTCAAGATTATTTTTAATTCCAATTTAATGTCAACCTCTCTTTCTATTCAAATCAATTAATATTACATATTCCTATCAAAGTTTGTCCAAAATATCCATGTTTTCAGTGGAAGTAAAGTTATTTTTATAGTTATAATGTCATGTTAAGTATATCTTTATTCATTATCCATTTATATTAGAAATATAAATATTACTATATCAATATTACTAATATACTTTTAGCTATCATTAAGATGATCTCAATCATACTTATCATATTGATATTATAACATATCTTAATTTATTTTAGTTTCGATTACTTAATTTAGTTAGATTAATTTATTTTAGTTTAGATTAAGATATTTTAACATATCTTAATTTATTTTAGTTTTAAGTTTTATAATAATAGTGAAGTGTAGTTTAAAAATTAGACTACTTAAAAAAATTTAATTTTTATATGTATAATGAAGTGTATAGTTTAAAAATTAGACTACTTAATATTTTTTTAAAGTTTTATAAGTATAGTGAAGACGTTGTTGTTTTTATCTTTTGGTCTTTGGCCTATCTCTCCTTTGTCCTCCTTCTGCAGTGCTCCCTTGGGACACCCGATCATCCCTGCTCATATACTCTGGGCCCCATTCTGCTACATTTCTCAATGGGTTCGAGGAGGATCAGGGAGAGCCTTCTACACTGAGCACACCCACCCATGGAGGCTGAAGTAAGTGGCCTCATGGGTGTGGAAAATGATGCATTTTGGAATAGTGTGGACCTCTCCCCCTCATCTATCGCACTCTCAAAAACTGTGTGTATTTCCCCCATTCTGTAGCAAGATTTGGGAACCATTAACGACCCCGACCTACCTCTGCCTCCCATCTTCCCCCCATCCATATCTTCAAATAGTTAATCTCCTACTAAGTCTCCCATCCTGCCCTCTCCATCACCCTCTTTCATCCCCCCCTCCTTCACTTTTGTGCCATTAGTCACATCTTCTCTACAAACTTCTACCTACTCGTCTCCTCATCAGGCTTCTCATACTACCGCCTCAGCTGATCTTTTCCTTCCCTCCCATACTTCTTTTAAACACTTTGTCAAAGTAGGGCCACACATATAAAGGGCTCCTCTTCTCCTCCTAGCGGTAAGAAACCTCCACTTCGACCTTGGCATCCAAAGAGATAAAAAAAAGGATGGTGCTAGGCGACAAAGTGGGTCTGAAAGACATTGTAAACTTGGCCTTATACACCTTGGTTGGTAGAACCTCCTATCGTTCTCTCCATAAGACATACATAGTTGCCTGGTTTTAGTCGACTTGACAGCCACTACTTGGCTATTCTCCAGAGATCTCCTACTGGTCGCATAGATGGTTCAACTTCCATTTACACTCTTCGGAGGACTCATCTTTGTTACTAAATGGTCACTGGTTATTTTGTGGGGGCAGTCTCATGCTCAAAAGGTGGTGCATTATTTTTAATCCAGCACAAGACTATTTTCGCCTGCGCCACCTTTGGGTCCTTCTCCCTGGACTTCCACTCTACCTCTGGAACAATAAAGATTTAGATGCTATTGGTAATAATCTGGGCAAATTCCTAGTTGTCAACCTAAACGTTTTAAAAGATTCGATCAAAAGGGTAGATAGAGTCTTGGTGGAACTCGACATCCATGAAAGCTTATAGGAATTGATTCATATAGAATGGCGGGGACACACTATACACCAAAACCTTGACTACTTAGGTATAACCTTCAGGTGTACTCTTTGTAGACAGACATGTCACCTACGAAAAAATTGTGCAGGCAGAGTGGAAGAGGATTTGACTGAAGAATCTATGCTAGAGCTCTCCACAAGACAGGACTCACCCTGCAAAAACTCTACATCTACTCTGTTGGATTTCCCTGAAGCATCTGAATCCACATCTTTGAATACTACCAATGGTAAGATGATATTGTTTTTCTCCTCCCTTTACTTCTCCTTAACTTCTTGGGAAAGAGATCTCTTAAACAATTGTCCCTCCATTTCCAATTTTTCCTCGTCTTCTCCACCCTGTGAACCACCTCTGCCTTTTCAGAAAAAATTTGTGGCCCCGCCTGATCTAAAAATAGGGGGATGAATTGTTTTTCTATGAAGGCACCCTCTACTCCATTAAAATAAACTTCAGGACCTTGCTCTATATCATAGTTGTGCAAGAGGTTTTATGTGTCAATTTTAGGCTTCTTTTAAAAGTTTATGTGTGAGGTTTTTAATGGTTAAGTATGTTTTTTAAAGAAATGAAACAGAAAATAGTAACCAACAAACACTCACAACAATGACAACATGATAAAGGAGTTCACCCCCAACTGGGCTACATCTCCTTGAGCCTCCATCAATGGACTAGGCTCTATGGGATTAGTTTGTCTAAAATTATTTTACAAGCTTCTACTCAACTCCAATGGATTTAATGGCTGTACCATTGGGTTTAGAATACATTAAAACCCCATAAATGACTATTAGAACTCTGAAAACAGACCATGGCTCATCCGGGCATGGCCTCTTCTACATGTGGCCTTGAGCTTCCTTATGGAAAAAACACCTCTAAAAGTCCTCAAATGCCTCTGAAACCTGTTCTAATGATTTCATAGCATAAAAATTAGTCAAAAATGACTATTCAGTCACTAAAAATGAAATTTGGGCTCATCTAAGCATGGCCTCCTTTAATGGTGGCCCTAAGCTCCCTCGAGCTCCCTGAAAATTAAATGTAGAAAAACCTACAATAGAATTATCCCAGTTCCTTTGAAAATTGTTCCAATGGATTTAGAACATCCAAAAACCCCTAGCTGGGCTTTTTTGGCACCTCATTTGACCAAAAAATGAAGAAGATAGGCCTCCTGCCATTTTCCTCCTTCAAGCTCGTTGTCTCTGGTTTGCCGATTCGCACCTCCCGTGTGAGTAACTTGGCTTCTGGGCATTTCCCGTGCCTAAACCCAGCATGCACTCCCATTTCCACAAAACATACAAAAATGTAGAACGGCTAGGGAACCTAGCCCCCAAACCACGAAGGTGTTGGGCACATGGGGGGCCATGTGGCCACGCCCCAGCACTAAAAAAGGCACCCATTGCAACCGTTCAACATGAATACAACAAGTGTCTAGGCGCATGGCTCACCATTTGAATTAAAATCCATGTGAAAAACTTCATGGAGGGAACACATGGGAACGAGTATTAAAACTGGGGGTTGGGGCTAAGCCTCAGCCCGGACCCCGCACCCAAACTCACCATAGGGTACCTTTAAATATAAGCGACAACATATATGATTAAGATTCAAATGGTGGGTGGGCCAGTTTGGTGGCCTTTTCTTAATATTTGACACAAGCGTGGATTTCTACGGTTCGATCCCCAAAGACTCCACTATAGTTTTTACAGACCAAAACCAAAACACTACACGGTGCCACGTGGCACCACTCCATTTGCTAATAAAAATGCCACGTGTCTCAAAATGATTCACCCACGTGTCCTATCAACCAACTACCAATTCATCTCCTACCACATCATCATCATGCCACATCACCTGCCACGTGTGAGGTATGAACCTGCCACATTAGCTATACGGACTGTACAGTCAACAAATGTTTTTGCCTATTTGGAAAATCGAACAAAACGCGATATATCACTCATCCGATGCCTGTTTGAACCCGTTTGAAGTGCGTTGGTTTTTCGAGGACGAGTCCTACACACCTATTAGTTTTAAAGCGATTCTGAACACTTTAATTTTTGGGCTAAATTTTGACACCTGGTCCAGATTCTAATCACCACCATCGACCCTCTCTCCACAGAGCTCTGGACCACTGACCCAACCTTCACCCATTCTCCCTCCATCCACACCACTAAATGTTCCTTCATGAACTCCTTGGGCCACCTACTCGTAAGTGGTTGTAGCTGCTGTGATCACTTCCCCTACTCTTGATACTCTTCCTCCCTTAGTAGAATCTTCGAATGGCTAGTTTGAGGAGACGTTGGAGCCAATGGCGGACATAACTATGGGCCACAGAGAATCAGATCCTGGGGATGATACCCTTGTTAAACTATTGGACAAACTTGTTCCTTCTTATAAGGAGGTTCTCTCCCTATCCCTCTTCCTACCTTCTTAGGGAAAGGTATCATCTCCCCTTTGGAACTAGCTTCAACTTCAAACTCTCAAACTACTTCTGAAGATATTTTGGACAAGGAATATTTTTGATCAAAGGGTAGGGGATTTGAACTCTCCCTGCTCAAAACTAGGAGTGCAAGACGGAAAGAGGCTTCAAGATAAAATAATCTTGCACTACTTTTGCAACTACACAGTTGGATCTCAGGATGCTTAGAGGCATTAAAGACCCGGCGAGAACAAAATATTGATTCTTCTCTCTCTAAACATCAGAGGGGTGGGGGGGACCCAAAAATCCACCTCCTTCAGATGACTTGTCATCAATACAACATCAGACATATATTTCCTTCAAGAAACACTTTTCATTGGATCAAAAGGGATAAATTTCCTTTATAACTTCTGTACTACCTGGCTTTCTACTTCTGCTAGCTCTTCAGGCACCTCAGGAGGTTTAGTTGTCTCTTGGGACCCTGCAAAGTTTTCACTAGCCCCTTTTCTTTGTTGCGGCAGTATCCTATTGACAGGTACATGCCTCTGGAAATCTCAATCGATCACCTTTTTGAATATGTATGGTCCTTGCATTGATCGAAAATTATTTTGGTACAGGGTGGCAGGCAACGAACTCCTGACTAGCTCCAATATGATCATCGCTGGTGATTTTAATTTCACTACCAACACAGGGGAAATTTTGGGTTTCTTAGCTTCATTGGATCCACTGGAAAACTATTTTTCCTCGCTCATACACAAACACAACTTAGTGAATCTTCCTCTGGCTATTATCGTCCCCACTTAGCGCAATGGGTGCTTGGGATCGGATGTGATCTCCACAAGATTGGATCACTTCCTTTTCTCAACAAATTTGACTCATCAAGATGGTTGTTTAAAGACTTGGGTCGATTTTCATTTTTTCTCAGATCATGCTCTGATTATTCTACATTTGGCCCCTTGCAGGATTTTTTCCTATCCTTTTAAATTCAATCCGAGCTGGTTCCTGGAGCTAGATATATACTCGATTGTAAAACAAGTTTGGATGGATCCCATCTACTTGTCCAAAAAGAATGCTCAGTTACGCTTGGTTTGGAAGTTAACTTCGCTTAAACGATTGGTAAACAAGTGGGATAAAAATCTTAGAAATGTCAGACTTTTCAGACTTTAAGATTTGGAGGCATTACTATAGGACCTTTCCCATAGGAACCATATAGTTGGTAGACTGTCACACTTTGACTCTTCCTTGGATCGACTAGAGACTGAACATAACAATATCCTCCTGGAAAAAGAGGCACTTTGGCATCAACGCAACATGGCTACTTGGTTAAAATGTGGTGACCGCAACACAAAGTTTTTTCACTCCTTTGCTAGTAATCACATGAATAATAAATATTTATGGGCAATTACCAATGTTGATGGTTTTACTCATAAGGATCAACTGGCTTTAAAAACAACAACCACTAGACATTTCAAATCTTTTTATGAAGCTAGATCAGATCCATCACTTCTGGAATCAGTTAGAGTGGCTAGTCTCTTTCCCCATTTAGAAAAAGTCGAGGACATTCGCTCAATGGACAGACCCTATTCCCTATAGGAGGTAAGAAAAGCTCTTCATTCCTTTGCAAGTGAAAAAATCCTTGGTCCGGACGGATGTACAATCGAGTTTTTTCTCCATTACTTTGATCTAGTTGGTGCAGAGCTACTTGATTTCGTTGAAGATTCCAGACTTCGGGGATGAGTTTCTGGATCTATAAACTCAACCTTTCTAAAATTGATACCGAAATAAAACAACCCTTCATCCTTCGATTATTATAGACTGATTTCTCTCTCCAATTTGTGCTATAAACTGATCACAAAAATCATCTCCAATCATCTAAAGTTGGTCATCTCTCGATCTATATCTAGTGAAAAATCAGGCTTCCTCAAAGGCAGACATATCCTCAATGCTATGCATTGCTCAAGAGTGCCTTCATAGTATTAAAGAAAAAAAATCAAAGGCACTTATTATTAAATTGGATCTGAAAAAGGCCTTTGATGGCACTATCTAGGACTTTCTTTGATTGATTCTGGTGCAATTTGGTTTCATTCCGACCTCCATAAATTGGATCATGGGATGTGTCTCGAGTGCCACCTTCTTGGTTCTATTCAATGGAGAAGCCTCTCCTTTCTTTCACAGTGGCAGAGTCTTGCATCAAGGTTTCTCGCTTTCCCCTCTACTATTTATTTTAGTCATGGAAGGCCTGAGCATTCTTCTAAAACTTGGTCAGTCTCAAGGGAATCTGAAATGTGTAAAAGTTTCAAGGTTGATAAATATCCTTCATCTCCTTTTCGTAGACGATGTCTTGATAATGACCAACGACTCTATACATGAATGGCATGAAATTAAGAACATTCTTCTTGGCTTTTGCAAGGCCTCTGGTCTACAAATAAATTGGTCCAAGTCTACTTTTCATTATTCAAATCTCTCTGATCAGTCACTGAATCATCTCTATATCCGTTTCCCACATACTTCTACAAATATGTCTGAAGGTTTCAAATATCTGGGATATTTTATTAAGTCAGACTCCTACAGGATCACTAACTAGAACTGGCTCATGGTAAAAGTGGAAAGAAGAATTAGAAATTGGTGCAAACGTTGGCTCTCCCTCAGTGGGCGTTTTACACTCTTAAAATATGTCTTGGAAGGCCAACTTGTTTATTGGATGGCTTTGGCTTCCCTCCCTTTGACCGTGCTCCACAAAATTCGCAAGCTCTCCTTCAAATTCCTCTGGTCGGGTTATTCAACCACATCTTGCCTCCACCTTTGTAGCTAGGATGCTCTTGCAAAGCCAAAACATAAAGGTGGTTGGGGCCTTGGAAATATCCTCTTCTTCAATTTAGTGCTCCTAGGAAATACACTTTGGCGTGTGTTAACAAATACAAGGATTTGGCATTTTGTCATTTTGGAAAAATATCTCCCACTTATTTATGCTGCTTCTTGGCTTAGATCACCACCATCCATTCCCAGTTCTGCCTCCTACACTTGGAGTAACTTGGATCGGATGACTCCACTCATCTCCCACTGGCTCTCTTGGAATCTGGGGACTCTTCACTCCATCCACCTTGGACAGGATCATATTCTGGGCTTGGGAGACACTTCTTTTTTATCGGTTCATCTTCTCACACATCTTCACTCCTTACATATATTTTTTCTCTTCCAAAAAAGACGTGAGAGGCTCTGATTCCATCTCCCACTACTGACACTCTAGTGAGGATCTCGGCCTCCCAATTTCTATCGCTTTAGAATGGGATCAATTTACAAATTCTTTAATGATAGCAGGTATAAATCTACAAGAGAGGGATGACACTATCCTTTATATTGGAGGAGACTCCTCTAGGAATCTATCTGTTTCAAATATTTATGCAACCATCACTAATCTATAGTGGTCGCATCCAACATAGGGTTGGAGGACAAATTTCTGGGGCTGGAACATCCCTTTGAAGATTAAACTCTTCTCTTGGCTTTCCATTGAAAACAAATTAAATACCTGGGATATCCTTTGGAGAAAAGGGTGAACTGGTCCAAGCATCTGCTATCTCTGTCGCAGGGAGGATGAATCAACTCTTCACCTTTTTGTTAGCTGCTCATTTACTAGATGTGTCTGGGAAAGGATATTCAAGATTCTTCATTTATCATCGACTTGGGATGGGCCCTCGCTTTTGGAGTGCTTCAAACGCTGGAACAACACTCAAACTACCCTGCGCACGCTTTCACCCTTCATTTGTTGGTTTGTGTGGCTGGAACGGAACAATTCAATCTTTGCAAACGTGTTCCCCTCCACTTCCTCAGTAATTTACAAATCCCTCGACTCTTTTACTAGCTGGACAACTTTACACATGAGACAAAAAAATTAAATCTTAGGCATAAGATAGTTATCTATGAGGGACTACCTACTGGTTCGTTCGATGGTGTCGCTCAATTGGCTGGCAATAATTTTGGTGTTGGTTGTCACATTCGGGTTTCAAATAAATATTTCTATTGTTGGACTCTCAATTGCGGCCCCGACACCAATACAAAGGAAAAATTGATGGGGGCCTGGGCTTCTCTCCTCTTGGCGATTAAGCTGAATCTTTTGGACTTCCAACTTCTTGGGGACTCTAAAATCGTGATAGATTGGTTAAACTCCAAAGGCAAGCTTCAATTTTCCTCCCTTATTGGTTGGATGGACGAAACTCGAGAGCTTCAACTAAATTTCAGGCATCTCTCTCTTTTTCACACCCCGAGAGAAAACAATAAGAAAGAGGACGCCCTCTAAAAGATCGCTCTTCAGAAGCAAGCCGGATTAAATTCCTATAATCACTAGCTCGAAAACCATGAGGGCCCATCCATCTTTATAAATTTCTTTTAAGTCCCCCACAATTATTTCGTACTTCCCGTGCACATTTAGTTTTCTTTGAATTTAAGTTTTTTGCTCTTGTTGCTGAAATCTAGTATGAGCAAGAATTGTCAACATTTCAGTCTTGACACTTTTCTATGTACTTTTGTATTCGCTATGATCATTGGCCTCTATTCAAGGTATAGGTCATAGCCATACATAGGTGATCATCTTTGAAGAAAGAGTTATTTTTGTAAACTGTGGGGATGTAAAAATTATATTATCAATATAATCGAGGAGTTATTTCTACTGGAAAAAAGTGAAGTGTATAGTTAAAGAATAGAAAATTTTAATTTTTTTTATTAAAATGAGTGTTTTTTTAAATGGAAAAATTTAATAACACATAGTTATCATTTGATATTATTTATGATATTATTTATTGATTAAATCATTATTATTATTAAAAAAACATTAATTAAAATTATTTATTCGCAATGTATTATTTGCTTACCAAATCGTCACTTTTGTTCAAGAAAGAACACCACCCAAACTGATTTGTTGGAAATCCTTAAGAGAGTAAAATTTCACTCTTTTCATATATCTTTTTGTTTTAAATGCTTCACTTATTTCATTACATTAAAAAAAAAACATACTCTTCATCTCTATTTCATATTGTTTCATTTTTCTATTTCATATTTTTTCATTTTTTAAAGGCCTTGGTCTATTTTATGTAGAAAAGTATTTTCTTCTTTAATGTGCACAACAACAATAATAGAGGAAATAAACATACTCTTCATCTCTATTTCATATTGTTTCATTTTTTAAAAGGCTTTGGTATATTTTATGTAAACAAGTCTTTTCTTCTTTAATGTGCACAATAATAACAAGGTTACTAGGTAGCATATACCTGCCGAATATAATAATGAAAGTATTGTTTGAGACAGGGAGAGAATGAGTAGGCATGAAATGACTAGATGGAAGAAATATTTATTACAATGAAAATTGGGGAAGCGAAGGCAGCAATAAGACTTCAAAGTTTTTGGTCAATAAGATATCAGATAAATGAAATTTAAAATTTAAAATTAATCATTATTTTTTAAAACTTTAGATAAAGGGGTGTATATTTTATGGTCAACCATGAACTAATAGAAAGTCAAATGTAACTCAACACTATATACCATGCATATTGGCAGGTATAATAATAGAGGAAATAGAAACGCTATGGAAAGAGAAACACCTAAGGCAAATGAATTGCATTTGATCTCGCTCTTCCGAGTGTAAACAAGTCGAAGTATACGCAAACAATGAAGAGGATTTGGTGTTTTTTCCTGTAAAAACATAATTTCTTATTTAATGTGAACGGGAGCAATGATGATGGATGTAGGTTAGCAACGTTTTTAACTCGTTTTTCCACATGTAAACTACGAAATATAGTAAAAAATTATGAAACTTTGGTTTTTTTGCTGTAAAAAAGTCATTTTATTCTCTCTTGTGCACGACAATAGTAATGATGGAGAAAATAGAAATATTATGGAAATTTAAACATCTAACACAAATAAGCAACCTTTCATATGACTCTTCGATCTGCAAACAATGAAGTAAACTATTATTACCCATATTCACCATGGCAGTTGTGAAGTCCGTAAAGAAGGTGTTCTGATTAGTGATGTAGGTAGTCACCAGAGAATCATTTAATAGTTGTTGATCGGAGTGGAGAAGTCCCTTTTATCTTCTCAAATAACTTTAATATAATATTTTATAAAAATAACTGTAATATAATATTTTATAATAAAAATAAATGAAAGAAAATAAATACACATTTTTTTATAATTTTATTTTTTTAATTAAAAATGTTTGAAACTTATATGGTCGCCTTATTTTTAGAACAATAGGATCCACAAACACATTGATTGAAGAATCCACAAATTTGTGGTATGGTGAACCATGGTTTCAAAAGTTTTATCTGTAAGACTAATTTCTTAAATTAGTGTTTAATGACCCATATGAAGAGACGGATGCAGAAGCAGAGGTGTTACAGTTTTACGAAGCTCTTGGTAACAGAATGGTGTCAAATCTCCTACTCTGATGGACAGGTGGAGAATAACGGTCTTGGGGAAACCGGTCCTCTCTCTGCCCTTAAATGAACCTTCAGAACACCCATCTTTAATGATCTGAAAGTATGTATGGCAGCAGGGTAAGAGAGGGAAACTCGATTTTTGTTTTGTGTAGAGGGTCTCGATTTCTGTTCTGTGCAAAGGGTTCTTCAAGAGGGTTCTGAAAGCAAATGGATCCAGGTATTAATTCAATTAAATTCCGCAATTCAATGCTGGTAAAGAACTAGAAAGTTCTAGGTCCTGCAAATAATAAACAAA
Source organism: Picea engelmannii (assembly GCA_009831015.1). NCBI lineage: Eukaryota > Viridiplantae > Streptophyta > Pinopsida > Pinales > Pinaceae > Picea > Picea engelmannii. Next base: position 157,493 of record ML783378.1, on the reverse strand, counting down.
CATTTAGTTTGTATTAAGAAAAAATTTAACATTTGGTATTAGAGCAGTGTAGAGAACTTTCTCTTCTCTTTCCATTAATTTTTATCTGACAAATGCATTCTGAGAAATCGTATATAAGTTTTGTGAATGCATTTGATAGACCAGTTTAAAGCCACTGTATGAATTTAGGGTATACAGTGTGCAAATCATAGACAGACGAAATTAATTGTTACTCTGTTATATTGAATACTTTCTTTTGTTGTAAGTATGATGACATAATGTTTTCTGTTACTCTGTTTAAACACATTACTGTTGAATCAACATGCAGAGTCGTTACATTGATTTAAGGTCTATATTAAGATACGGTTTGGTAGCCACCAAAGTGGTCCAACTGGAAAGACTTGTAGATATTAAGTCAAATTATCGAAATTTAGTACTTGTTTCCCCTGGTATTAAAATAATAATTCTGCAAATCGCAATTATTTAGTCACAAGAATATTAGGTTGGCCCAAAGGTGCACCAAATTTTTGAAAGATTATTTAATTGGAGTAGGATGATTGATGGGTGTTCACAATTGAGGCCAGTATGGATACTCAAAGGTAACATAC
>ML783378.1:111368-152593 GCA_009831015.1 Picea engelmannii | reverse complement strand
TTAAACTCTAACATTAAGTTATCATATGTGCCAAGTGGGAGAATGTAAGACTAATTTCTTAAATTAGTGTTTAATGACCCATATGAAGAGACGGATGCGGAAGCAGAGGCATTACAGTTTTATGGAGCTCTTGGTAATGGAATGGTGTTGAATCTCCTACTCTGATGGACAGGTGGAGAATAACGGTCTTGGGGAAACCGGTTGACGCAACCACTCTCTCAATAGCAGCCGCTCTCACTAGGACCTTCTTCCTCCTGCACCTGAAGAACTCAAAGGTTATTTTGATTCTCTCTTGAGAATCCTTCGTACCCACAGTGCTTCTTCCACTCGCGCGATCCTCCCTTTATTGGTTGTCGGAGGATCGGCTCTCGCGACTTCGCGAGTTCAATAGTCGAATACTAGACCCTCGGATCTCCGAGATCCGATGTCTTTGGTCAACGTTGACCTTCTCTCGACGTATCGGGACTTCACGTTATCACGACTTCGCAAATCGCGTCGCTATACCTTCGGGGTCCCAACCTCCAAGATCCGAAACGCTGAGATGTCGACCAACCTGTGATCTCGCCTTCTCGCTTCCTCGCCACCTGCGGGCCCAGTCTCTTGATCCGTCAACTCCCGAGACCCGATGTCCCGAGATCACCTATCACGTCACCTGATTATGACCCACACCATGCACGATATTGCCGGGATGTCGCTTCTCGCGATCTCACGATCTCCCTTTACGAGAAGTAGGAGTCTTCCCTTACGAACTCCCGATACGTTCGATCCACGAGTCGAGTCATGATCTTTGGAATTCTCTACGACGAATTCAAGTCATTGATTCTCTTCCTCTTGAGGAATCTCTCCACCTCGAAGCTTCTCCCAGTTCGGACTTCTTCCATCTGCACTATAGACTTCATGTCCACTTTCTTCCTTATGCAAAGCACGAATAAGAAGTGTCTCCTCCCGAGACCTGTCCGCCAACCTGCTCGCTTCTCCTTGCAACCTGGTCACGAATGTTCTCTCCACGACTCTTCGTCTACTTCGAAGGCCCACCTTCCTGAACTTTCACGGCTTCTGAGCTTCTTCTGGAAACTCCCTGCACTAACTCCTTGCAGATGCCCTTCAACCACGTCAAGTGTTGAAGGTTTCTGACCCTGCGCACTCCTGCAGCAGTAGTCTATCAATGCCTTAGCTCAGAACCGCAACTCTGAGACCTCGGCTAGCCTGCGCACGTCTTGCATGGCTCTAACAACTCAAAACCAACTTCTGGGTGAACGAGAATGAGAGTTAAATTACTGAGCCTCATCAACGCACTCTATGCGGATGAATTCAACTGCACTCTATGTAGGAATCTCCTGGCTCAAACAGAGAAACTATTGAAACTCATTTCCTCATTCTCTCAGATTTCGAACCTAATATGCAATCACATACGCAGCATATAGGAGAAAGGCATAAAAAGAAGCAAGTATGCAACAACATAATATCAACAACACACAGAAAACAAACACAGCCATGGAATTGAATCAAAGTCTTTCTTCTATTAATTCAATCTATACATGGGTGTTCTCCACGAATTCTCTGTTTGCTCTCTTCTTGCTCCTGTATGAATGAGAATGAATACAATAATACAAGGAGGGTGTCTATATTCCGTTTGCCCTCACGAAAGTAAAACTGTCTAATCTAGACTTAATTAATTTATCTACCTGCATTAAATCTAATAAATGCCTCAGCTACCTAAGGATGAGAGCTTAAGGCTCAAGGCCCGTTACAATGTATAAGTGCGCTTCATCACATCAACGCATTAATGTTTTGGCACAACCATATCACAATGTTTCAAAATTTTGGTGTTGGTGCTGTCCAACTGTCTTTTCTGCTCCGCGCGCTGGCTCGCTTGATGAGTAGTCGATGCTCTTGCATCATACTCCTCGGCTCAAAAAATTTCATGGGTACCTGTCCATGAGCTCCTGCACTGTCTGCCCATGCTTCTGTATGACTGCATCTGTCTCCCAGCTGGCATCCTCCACTGGGTGATTCTTCCACTTCACCAGGTATTCAAAATATTGCTTCCTCCTGGTCTTCCTTCCTACTCTTTTATCCAGTATGCACTCCATCTGAGGCTTCTATGCAACTGGCAATTGTTTATGCCACTGGACCACTGGTTCTTCAGTTCCAGTGTATGCTTCTACAGCCCTGTAGGGGTATAAATCCGAAATATTGAAAATCGGAGATATCCCGATGCCTTCTGGCAACTCAAGCTCATATGCATTTTCCCCGAATCTCTTAAGGACTCTACACGGCCCAATCTTCTTCATTTTGAGTTTGTTATATGTTCCCCTTGGGAACCTTTCCTTCCTTAAGTGCGCCAGAACCATGTCTCCAACTTCAAACTGAAGCTGCCTCTTTCTCTGATCGTCTCTGCACTTGTACTCCTGATTTGATTTCTGCAGTCGTTGCTTCACCTGCATGTGAATTTCCTGCATCGCTTCAGCGAATTCCTTAGCTCTCGCGCTGCTAGTTTCAGCCTGTTCTGACTCCCTGAGTTCAGAAACTCCTCTCGGCTTCATTCCATACAAAATTTGAAACGGGCTCTTACCTGTACTCTGATTCACCGAATCGTTGTACGCGAACTCAGCCTGTGGTAACATCTGGTCCCAACTACTGTGGTGATCTGCCACCAGGCTCCTCAATAAGTCTCCCAAGCTCCTATTGACCACTTCGGTCTGCCCATCTGTCTGCGGATGGTAAGAAGAACTGAATTCCAAGTCCGTCCCTAGCTTCTTCCATAGTGTCCTCCAAAAGTGACCTATGAACTTAGTATCCCGATCTGAGACTATGCTCCTCGGCAATCCATGCAATCTCACAATTTCTTTGAAAAACAAGTTGGCGATGTGCGTGGCATCACTGGTCTTGTGACACGGAATGAAATGTGCCATCTTCAAAAACCTGTTCACCACCTCAAAGATGGAATCTACCCCTCACTGTGTTCTCGGCAAACCCAACACAAAATCCATACTAATGGCTTCCCATGGCCTCTCAGGTATGGGCAATGGCTGATAATATCCTGTGTTCTGCTTTCGGCCTTTCGCGTGTTGACATATCCTGCATCTGTCAACAAACCTATTTACATCTGCGCACATGCCTGACCAATAGTATGATTCACTCAGCTTGGCGAACGTTTTGTCATGTCCGAAATGACCTGCTAATCCACCGCTATGCTTTTCCCGCACCAAATTCTCCCTCATGGAGCAATTCGGTATGCACCGCTGATTGCCTTTAAACAGAAATCCCTCTTGGATCATGAAATCCATCCATGGGCTTTGGTCCCTGAGAACTGGGTTCTCGGCCGCTTCATAAGCTTCCCTAAAATCTGCATCACCTGCATACATATCTTTCAGGTTTTCAAAGCCCAAAGTTTTGACCCTGAATTCCTGCAGCAATAAACTTTTCCTGCTCAAGGAGTCAGCTACTTTGTTAGCAGTCCTTGAAATGTGCTTGATCATGAATGTGAAATTCTGCATGTATTCTACCCACTTCGCATGCTTTTGATTCAGCTTCTCCTGCTGACTTACAAACTACAATGCGTGATTATCGCTATACAAAATGAACTCCTTGGGTATCAAATAATGCCTCCACTTTTTCAATGCCTGTACGATGGCATAGAATTCTTTATCGTATGTGGAGTATTTCAATTTTGCATCGTCCAGCTTCTCGCTGTAATATGCCATAGGTCTGTCATCCTGACTCAAGACCCCTCCAACAGCATACCCGCTCGCATCACACTTCACTTGGAAGGTTTTCTGAAAATCTGGCAGCACCAGCACCGGTTGCTCTGTTATCTTTCTCTTCAATAGATTGAAGCTCCTTTCAGCCTCTGTTGTCCAATGAAAAACTTTATGCCACTTCTTCATGGTATCCATCATCGTTGCGCTAATTCCACTAAAGTTTCTAATGAAATTCCTGTAGAAACTAGCGAGTCCATGAAAACTCCTTACCTCAAAAACATTCCTCGGCGACGGCCAATTCCTGATTACCTCAACCTTCTCAGGATCCATCTTCAATTCATTCGCCGAGATTACAAAACCCAAAGAAATGAGTTCTGTCTGCATAAATGAGCACTTTTTCAAATTAATCAGCAGTTTCTCCTGCTGTAATCTTCTCATCACAGTGGCTAAATGCCTCAAGTGTTCAGCCTTGGTCTTGCTGAAAATCAGTATATCATCCAGGTATACGACCACAATTTTTCCAATGAATTCCCTCAGGACTTCATTCATCAACCTCATAAAAGTGCTCGGCACGTTTGTCAAGCCAAACAGCATGACCAGCCATTCGTACAAACCCTCGTTTGTCTTGAATGTTGTTTTCCATTCATCACCCTCTCTCATTTGGATCTGGTGATATCCACTCTTGAGATCAATCTTCGAGAAATAATTTTCCCCACTCAGGCAATCCATCAAGTCATCCATTCTCGGCAGTGGAAACCTGTACCTGATGGTGATTTTATTTATCGCTCTGGAGTCTGTACACATCCTCCAGCCTCCATCCTTTTTTGGACTCAGTACCGTTGGAACGGCACACGGACTCAGACTCTCCCTCACCAGTCCTTTGTCCAGTAGATCCTATACCTGCCTATTGACCTCCTCGTTCTCCTGAGGTGTCAATCTGTACGCTGCCTTGTTTGGAAAACTTGCTCCAGGTATGAGATCAATGTGGTGACTCACACTCTGCATCGGTGGCAATGAACGAGGTAGTTTGTCCACGATGATATCAGCGAACTCCCCAAGCAGTTCCTGAATCTCATCTGGCAAGTCATCCACTCTTGTGCTTGTCAGAACAATTCTCGTCTTCTTGACAACAAAGAATTATGGATCTTCATTCTTCTCCATCTCTGTGAGAAGCTCTTTTCCACTCATGAGAAGTATCGTGCTGGTCACTTCCGGCTTCACTTCTTTATCTTTCACTAGAAGCAATGTGTGCGACCTCCCATCCTTCTCCAAGGTGTATGTGTTCATCCTTCCATCATGAACCACATTTCTATCATACTACCATGGTCTACCCAATAATACATGACAGACATCCATGGGAATGACATCGCACAGAATCTCATCCTTATATTCACCCATTTTAAATTTAACCAAGCATTGTTTTGTAACACGTACCTGGTGTCCTTTCTACAGCCATGACACTTTGTAAGGACTTGAGTGTTTGTTCGTCTCCAGCGCCAATTTCTCCACCATCTCGGTCGAAATGAGATTATCGGTGCTTCCGTTGTCCACTATGACCTTGCATTTCCAGCCCTTGGTATTGCAAGTCGTTGGGAACAGTCTGCATCTTTGTGCTGTGTCCTCCACCTCTTTCTTAGGTTTCAGAAGAACCTTGTGCACTGTCAGTGATTTCCCACTTCCAGCGTCTTCATCCTCCACGTCATGCCTCTGCGACGTGAGCTTTTCCTCTGTCCATTTTCCTATCTGGACAGTTCACGACTCTGTGACCGTCTTTACCACACATAAAACATGTGATAATTCCTCCTCGACCTCTTCCTCTACCTCGGGTACGAGGAAATGCGTTCACATCAGCATAATCTCCTTGTTGATCAGTCTGTTGCCTCCTCGGCTCAACATATTGTTGCCTCTGCTGCGAGGTTCCACCTCTTTCAGCTTTTCCCTGAGGCCTCTTCCAATCCTCCTTGGGCTTCTGAGCTCTTTCTTGGGCAATCACTTTGCCTCTGGGCTGACTCCTACCTCGCCCTCGCTGTCCCTTCTTGCGGCTCAACTTCTCTTCAGCTTTTAGAGCCATCTGGTATGCATCCTCAACTATTTGGATGGTGACCATGCTCAATTCGTCCTGAATGTCATACCTCAACCCATTCAGGTACCTCGCCACCTTCTCGTCATCACTCTCTCGGTGACCAGCTCGAATATTGAGTCTGTAAAATTCTTCGGTGTACTCCTTCACCGTCATCAGTTTCTATATTAGGTTCTGCATCCGCCTGAACAGAGTGATCTAGTAGTCTCTAGGGATGAACTTCGCCTTCATCTTGGCGATCATCCGATCCCAGCTCTTAATCTTTGATTTTCCTTTGCAGCACCTATCAGCCTGCAATTCATCCCACCATAAGGCTGCATGTCCTTTCAGCTTGGTAACATCATGCCTTATCTTCTTGTCCTCTTCGATATCTTCGTAGTCGAAGTAGGTGTCGAGTGCTCGGATCCAATCCATCAACTCTTATGCATTTAGACTCCCCTCATAGACAGGAATGTCCATCTTCGTCTTCGAGCTCATTCTCAAAATGGCTCTGATCAACCGCTCGGTTGATGCGTCTTCTGCCAAGACTTCTTCGACATCGTGTCCAGCTTCTTCTTCTACCTCAGAATCGCTGAACTCTCCTGCACCAGCTCCGCGTCTCTGCGCAGTCTCCATCTCCTCCATCCTTGCTCGGAGATCTCTCATCTCTCGTTCCATCTCAGCATTACCTGCTGGTCTTCCTCTTCTTCGCACGTCCCTGTCCTCGTGATCAAGTGACTACCTTTCCCTTCTCTACGGCATGGTGTCTTCTCTGTCTCTGCTACAGAAAGCAAAGATACACCCACTCTGATACCACTCTGACGGAACCACTCTCTCAACAGCAGTCGCTCTCACCAGGACCTTCTTCCTCCTGCACCCGAAGAACTCAAAGGTTCTTTTGATTTTCTCTTGAGAATCCTTCATACCCATAGTGCTTCTTCCACTCGTGCGATCCTCCCTTTCTTGGTTGTCGGAGGATCGGCTCTCGCGACTTCGCGAGTTCAACAGTCGAATACTAGACCCTCGGATCTCTGAGATCCAATGTCTTTGGTCAACATTGACCTTCTCTCGGAGTATCAGGACTTCGGTTTATCGTGAATTCGCAACTCGCATCGCTATACCTTCGGGGTCCCAACCTCCGAGATCCGAAACACCGAGATGTCGACCAACCTGTGATCTCGCCTTCTCTCTTCCTCTCCACCCGCGGGCCCAGTCTCTTGATCCGTCAACTCCCGAGACCTGATGTCCCAAGATCACCTGTCACATCACCCGATTATGACCCACACCATGCACGATATTGCCGGGACGTCGCTTCTCGCGATCTCGCGATCTCCCTTTACGAGAAGTAGGAGTCTTCCCTTACGAACTCCCGATACGTCCGATCCACGAGTCGAGTCGTGATCTTTGGAATTCTCTATGACGAATTCAAGTCATCAATTCTCTTCCTCTTGAGGAATCTCTCCACCTCGAAGATTCTCTCGGTTCGGACTTCTTCTGTCTACACTATAGACTTCACGTCCACTTTCTTCCTTACGCAAAGCACGAATAATAAGTGTCTCCTCCTGAGACCTGTCCGCCAACCTGCTCGCTTCTCCTTGCAACCTGGTCGCGAATGTTCTCTCCATGGCTCTTCGTCTACTTCGAAGGCCCACCTTCCTGAACTTTCACGGCTTCTGAGCTTCTTCCGGAAACTCCCTGCACTAACTCCTCGCAGATGCCCTTCAACCATGTCAAGTGTTGAAGGTTTCTGACCCTGCGCACTCCTGCAGCAGTATTCTATCAATGCCTTATCTTAGAACCGCAACTCTGAGACCTCAGCTAGCCTGCGCACGTCTTGTATGGCTCTAACAACTCAAAAACAATTTGTGGGTGAACGAGAATGAGAGTTAAACTGCTGAGTCTCATCAACGCACTCTATGCGGATGAATTCAACTGCACTCTATGCAGGAATCTCCTGGCTCAAACAGAGAAACAATTGAAACTTATTTCCTCATTCTCTCAGATTTCGAACCTGATATGCAATCACATACGCAACATATAGGAGAAAGGCATAAAAAGAAGCAAGTATGCAATAGCATAATATCAACAACACATAGAAAACAAACACAGCCATGGAATTGAATCAAAGTCTTTCTTCTATTAATTCAATCTGTACATGGGTGTTCTCCACGAATTCTCTGTTTTCTCTCTTCTTGCTCCTGTATGAATGAGAATGAATACAATAATACAAGGAGGGTGTCTATATTCCGTTTGCCCTCACGAAAGTAAAGCTGTCTAATCTATACTTAATTAATTTATCTACCTGCATTAAATCTAATAAATGCCTCAGCTACCTAAGGACGAGAGCTTAAGGCTCAAGGCCCGTTACAATGTATAAGTGTGATTCATCACATCAACGCATTAATGTTTTGGCGCAACCATATCACAATGTTTCAAAATTTTGGTGCTAGCGCTGTCCAGCTGTCTTTTCTGCTCCGCGTGCTAGCTCGCTTGATGAGTAGTCGATGCTCCTGCATCACCGATCCTCTCTCTACCCTTAAATGAACCTTCAGAACACCCATCTTTAATGATCTGAAAGTGTGTATGGCAGCAGGGTAAGAGAGGGAAACTCGATTTCTGTTCTGTGCAGAGGGTCTTGATTTCTGTTCTGTGCAGAGAGGGTCTCGATTTTTGTTCTGTGCAAAGGATTCTTCAAGATGGTTCTGAAATCAAATGGATCCAGGTATTAATTCAATTAAATTCCACTGCAATTCAATGCTGGTAAAGAACTAGAAAGTTCTAGGTCCTGCAAATAATAAACAGACATTTAGTTTGTATTAAGAAAAAATTTAGCATTATCTATCACCTACATGTTTCTCCACTTTTGAAATTATTTTCCAACATATTAAATGCCAAAGCTTTCAATAGTGATTTTCTTTGTTAATTCTATTATTCAATTTGTCTTCCTTGTGGGTTGCCTATCTAGAGTCTCTTAATGCTTATCTTGTTTAACCTTGGCTATGCTTGCTGACTTCTTTATTTTAAGGTAACGCTATTGACTATCACCATTTGGTCAACTAAGGTTCCACAAATGGTATTGAAAGCTATTGCATCTTATTGATGGAAATCACTCTATAATATATATTCTGGATATTTCGAGTTTTAATTTGAGATGCACATACTTTCTTAAAATTGTTAAGATCAAACTGCCATTACTTCTAGTAGAAAAATGTTATAAAACCATAGTATTTTAATTTTATAATGAGAAGTTGAAATTTGAATGTTGTTCAATATTAAAAACTTAAAATATTATAATATTGAACCAGATGCAGTAGAATGCATCTCACAGGTCCCAATCATGTGAACAAAAACTTGTGCATGCCTAAATGGTGTAGCTTCTGCTCCATTTTATATATCAAGATTAATAATAAGAGGATTCCACAGGTCCCAATCATGTGAACATCAACTTTTGCATGCCTAAATGGTGTAGCTTCTGCTCCATTTTATATATCAAGATTAATAAGAGGATTCCATAGGTCCCAATCATGTGAACAACAACTTGTGCATGTCTAAATGGTGTAGCTTCTGCTCAATTTTATATATCAAGATTAATAATAAGAGGATTCCATAGGTCCCAATCATGTGAACATCAACTTGTGCATGCCTAAATGGTGTAGCTACTGGTCCATTCTATATATCAAGATTAATAATAAGAGGATTCCATAGGTCCCAATCACGTGAACAACAAATTGTGCATGCCTAAATGGTGTAGCTTTTACTCCATTTTATATATCAATATTAATAATAAGATGATCATCAATAATGATAGCCTCAAATTTATGGTTCTGTAAAATTCACTGTTGGTTGTTGGCACAAGGTTATCTATGAAATAATTGGGACTGTATTTCCAGGAATCCTCCATGATATGAAACAAATAATTATTTAAGTGCTAGTTGCTCCTATGGACCTATTAAATAACTTCTCCGCTAGGTCACACTTGATTTTCTTGGCAATAGACATCTTGGTGCTTTGAGACATAGTCCTTGAATCTACACTCAGCATACACTTAACAGGTCAGAAAATAAAATTAACCAAAAAAACATTTGCATTGAGAAGGTCAAAAAATCAAATTAACCAAAAACACCACCATTTGTAGAGGGAGGGAGTAGTTATAAAAGTGATTGACAACTTCCTATAGATTTATTGGCCAAACTCTCCCATCCATAAACCCTCAAAGTCTCTTAACTTCCTCTCACAACATCCAACATCTTGAAATTTAGTCGTTGTGCTGAGGGTTGGGTTTTTTAAAAGAAAATCGCATCCATATCCTGCTATTGTGCCAAACTCCATGCTAATACAACTATAACCAGGTTAACCTCGATTGTTACTTGAAACATAGAATGTTAATTAAAATGTGGACATGTTTCACTCCCATGCAAACCAAATTGAAACGTTTTCCCAATATGATAGCATCACATGCATGAGGAGTGAACTAATTCGTTTCAAATGCGTGCCAAATGTGGCATTCATTAGTCGACCTCTTTAGATTCATACTTTGACACTTTTTATTCATACCTGAACGTGACAATGAGGTATTTTATACATATTTATTCTTGTTAATTAAGTAAATGTGGCAATCAATGGATAGTGGTGCAGTAAATTATTAATCATATTAAGTAAATGTGAAAAAGTAAACAAGGAAACATAAGCATTTATACATGAAAGGAAGTTATGAATATTAAAGTTATGAATAATAATATTAAGAAGTATAATTAAAAGATCATTAATTGTGCCCATTTCCAATAGGTGTATGCCTATCAGCGTAAATATAATCTACAATTAAAAATCACATCGCTCAGTATTTTGTGACTTTTAAAAAATTGGAGTACCGAAATTATGGAGTATGTTGAACGACTGATAATTCTACATCACAGACATCGTATAACATCTTTGAATCTTTCGATAGAGGCAGATTTCGATTCCTTATTGCAACAACAATTACCTACAACAAAGAAACTTCAAATTATTTAGTGAAACAACAACAATTGAGTTCATTCATTAAAAAAAACTAAGTTTACGGTGACCTTAATCCTTGCACAATTTGTAATGTTTATTGGAATTACAAAAAGGCAGGGATGGAATCATGAAAGTTTTATGGACTGCTAGTTTGTAAAAATTATAGGAATTATAAATGGCAGGGTCGGAATCATGAAAGTTTAAGCATAATATAGGGATGGAATCAACATAACAAGAATGAAACCATGAAATTTCCATGCTTCCATCTTTTCTCGCAATTCTTGGCAATCCTTCCAAAATCATAACTAGCATACCCCAAAGTGGGTGGAGGGAACGTGAAACAGAATGTAAAGTGAGTATGTTGTAAAATTTTCAAAAAAAAATCAATGGGTTGTACGATTATTATTTACCTTCTACTATTTTTAAATTCTATATATTCCATGGAGGTAGCCTTCCCTTTATAGTTACTTAACTCTTCTTAATTTGAAAAAAAAACAATCAAATCCAAAAGAGGTGAAAGGGTTTTTCCCATAAAACAATCTCGGTTGACATGGTACAATGATTAAGCCCTGTAGTCTCTTGTGTTTAAACATCCAATGAATCCCTACTTCAACATGCCTACACAATGTGAAAAGTGGCAATCCATCTATTTGGCTAATTAAAGTTTAAATATTGAAAACATGTCAATGATGAAGAATATTGCATCCATTTGTATGACAAGGTAGCGTTAATATGTCAATGATGAATAATATAACACCATTTGTATGACAAGATAAAATAATTAAATATGATGAAAACCAACCATATGTCAAGTGCAATTGGTCACAATTATAAGTAGTTAGTGCATATGTGTGAAAAGCAAGTAGAAAACACAGTTTCCAAAAAAAAAGAATTAACTAAAAGAAACAACGAAATGAATAAAGTTTGAGTGTAGTGAAAAATTTGCTTGTCTCATAATGATGTCATGTTGTGATTATATAAAAACAACTTCATATAATTGATAATGCATTTCAACTTGAGTACCTATTAGTACTTATTATTTACTCATTTTGTTGCGCATAAAAACTTTTCAGTCCAAATTTGAAAAGCGTGCATAGAGAAATTCGTTTGTACGTGCACACACACTTCCTGTATGGCTTAAGCCTTCCAAATTTTGACACTCATTGATCCTATCTTAATAATCTGCAATATTTATTTCTTACATCTTATACTATATTATTTTAGTCCAAATCTTGAGCAAGTATAGGGATCCAACCATGTCGAATAAGTTATATTTATATGTCCATGGAAAAGTTGCCTGACATTCCAAAATCGCATTGACTAGGTGTCATTAATTATAGGACATATGGAAGCCTTAGGTACACAATTTATAGATGATGAAGGGAGGACATATGGAAGCCTTAGATAGATCAGTAAAAGATGATGAAAGTATGTAGAGGAACTATTCCCCTAAAAATATGTTGTTACTATGGTTTTGTTTTCATGGCGCTTCAGTAATTGAGTCATTGGGCTCGTGACCAAAATGGATTGGATACAAAGCTAAAGTTGTTTTTCCATTGTGGAAACAACCAATTGCAAGTACCATGACTTCCATTTATTCATGCAATGTGTGAACTTTGGTCCATGTCGACCAGAAAAAAATATTAATTAATACAATATCTTTATTTTCTATTTTGAAAGAGAAAGAGGAAATGGATTATTCCCTTCATTATGGTGGTACAAGGAAAACATATTTGTTACTTCAAACTCTTGATGATCCATACCAATATTGATGTTTGTTGAGTGCATTGTTTACATGGTTGAAACCTTAAGAAAGATAGATATTGGTTAAGAATTGTTGTTGTAAATGTGGAACTTGCAAAGTGGGCCAAAGAAAAATTTGATGGACCAATATTTGTTTCTCAACGAAAAACTTGGATTGGTTAAATTTGAATGCTTATCGGACATATGGAATCCTTCAGTATAGAATTGATAGATGATGAAGGGAGGAAAAATGGTAGCCTTAGACAAGTCAGTGACAGAAGATGAAAGGTTGTAGAGGAACTATTCCTCTAAAAATATGTCATTATTGTGGTTTTATTTTCATGTGGCTTTAGTAATTGAGTCATTGGGCTTGTGACAAAATGGACTAGATACAAAGCTAAAGTTGTGTTTTCCATTGTATAAACAACCACTTGCAAGTACTGTGACTTCCATGAATTCATGTACTGTATGAACTTTGGTCCATGGCTTCCAGAAAACAATATTAATGAATACAATATCTTTCTTTTCTATTTTTGAAAGAGAAAGAGGAAATGGATTATTACCTTCATTATGGTGGTACAAGGAAAACATATTTTTTACTTCAAACTCTAGATGAGACATACCAATCTTGATGCTTGTTGAGTGGATTGTTTACATGGTTGAAACCTTAAGCAAGGTATATATTGGTTAAGAATTGTTGTTGTAAATGGAACTTGCAAAATGGTCCAAAGAAAAATTTGATGTAACAATACTTGTTTCACAATGAAAAACTTGGATTAGTAAAATTTGAATGCTTTAAATAGGAAGAAGATTTGACCTTTGTGGTAGAAGAATCATTGCATTTATTTTATGAGGATTTGTGATAATCGACTCGTCAATACCCTAGAGGTTTTGGTGGCCATGCCCATCATGGGAATGGTAGAGTCTTTGTGTTGGTAAACTGGAATGGGATTGTACAAAGCCATGGGTATGCTTGTACACATTGGTTGTAGAGGCTACAGGAAGAGGATCCTTTGGCACCATTTAATGGTTGGAGGTGAGAATTTAACTTATCATTGTTTAGTGGATGAATGCACTTTTCTTTGAGGATAGTTTTTGTGTTTGTATTCATCGAGGGTACAATTTTGAACTATCTCTTCCTTGTCATCGTTTTCTGAGATATAGTAAAATACCAGAAAAATAAAAATATTTATCTCTTATGATGATTAGCAAGGTGGAACTTTAAATTTCAAAATGAAAATGTACCGACAGTTTATTTTGGGTTTCCTTTGAATCACGACCACTTGGTTTTGGGTTGTCTTTAACTCCTAATGACCTGAAAGCAAGCTTCCAATTCTCCATAGTATGAGTACGGTAAAGAAATAAGATTGAAAATTAGAGTAGTGTCACCACTTGATAATATTTTCTTCAGAGCACATGACATATGTGAATATAGTATTTACATTTTCTATGAGATTAAATGATGAGAGGATGTTTTCAATGTTTTATAATCACCTTAATTTGATAAAAAAAAATGAGATGGAAAATGCTATAGAATAACTAGGTTTGATCATTTGAAAAATTCTAAGAAATAATATAGAAGAAGAGAGCATGAATCTTTTACGTTTTAACTTCGTTGATTATGTGCATTCACCTAGTAGCAACCAGGAAGCATTTCCTAATGGTACTAATTGAAACTGCATGAAAGAAAGACCTGAGACCTTAAATTAATAGTGGTAGAATACAAAAAAAGTATGCAAAGTTAGGTTTCATCATGAGGTTAAATACAAGTGAAAACAAGTAGATATTAGCACTTGATTTACGAGAAAAATGTGCATAAACTTTTCATGAGAAGGTCTAGAGATTTCTCACGCATGAAATCTACATATTGATGCAATAATCTAAAACCTTGTATGAAAAACATGTTTTTAAATAAAAAAGAAAGAATAAAATATTCCATGGAACTTGTTTTTACCTACTTTAGATTAAGATAGACTATCCTTCAATGAATTCTTATGGTTCCATCGACTATGCATTGTTGGAAGACCAATCTTGTGTACTAAGCAGGATCGATATGGCCCTACACTATTATGGGATCGTTCTTGCAGTTTTACTTTGAGTTCAGCTGACATGGGCACAAAACCATCACTATTCTTATCCATTCCATTTTATTTGATAGTGAGGCTCATATGTTAGTGTTGGGTCTTCTTCATCTTCCCCTAAGTGAATATTTTCACCAAATATTCATAACCATGCAAGACTACAATAGATCTAGAAAATGAGTTTAGAGATCGAGTAGAAAAAGGGAAAGAAACTCTAGAATTAGGTACTTAGTTTCTAAAAGAAATGAAGAATTTGATGACTTCTTATGAAAATCTAACCCAAGGCTTCAACGAGTTCCTATTCAAGTTAAGAAAGAGTTTCCTTTAATGGATTCTATTTTGCAAGGATAAGCTATCTTTTCTCAATGATGAGACAATCATAGTGGTGGGGCCTATTGGTGCCTAATTTTATGGTTTTGAAGACATTGCATGCAATTAATCTTTGCATCCTAGTTTTTTTTTGCACGCATATTTTATCTAGCATGCCCAATTGTGTGTTGCATACCCTATTTTGATATTCATTCCAAAAGTTATGAATGTAATTAGAATTAATGCACTTGCTTATATGTGTGTTGGAAATATCTATTGTAGGAGGTTGCAATTATATTGTAATTGATCTAAAGTGTATATAAAGGAATGTAAATGATAGGATGAGGGTTGGATAGCTGGTTAATTGAGTCTTGTATTGAAATATTAGTATCAAATATTGTATGGAGGAAGTGGAGATTGAGTTTTAAAACCTTTGATAGTTGTATGGAGTTATAAGGAGTCATGTATGGATTTATCTTATGGATTGAATAGAAAGGATTGTGTAATGGTTTCCTCTTTAAAATTTTCTACGTTATGCATGCTTATCTAAATGTATAAAGAATATATGGTAAGAATATGACATTACATATTTTGTTTACTTACTATTCAAATTTACTCCTATAATGTTCATTAGTGTCTCGGGTGAGACCTTATCGTTTTAGGATGTTGAATATGTCAATGTTAATGGACATGGACTTTATTGTTGGTATGAGTTTAGAACTTGAGATCTAAGTTAATGCGAACAAATACCATAAATAAGCATTGAATGCAAGAAAAACATAAATGAAAAATAAAAAAATAACCCAACAAAGTACATACAAACACATCATTCACTAAGGATATAGTAAAAACACAAACAATGCTTTTATAAATTTCAAATTCATGTGAGAATTTGTAAAACGTAAATAAATAATTGAAAGTGCATTAACATTTCAATCGATGGAATCCTAGATCCCATCTCAACATAACCACTCCTTGAAGAACTAATTGAAACATCAATAATATATCCATAAATAATACCAACTCGCAAATACCTACACATTATCAATTCATACATGAAGCCATTGAAATACCTCCTATTGTAGAAATAAACTACACAATCTAGAGCTTAGAAACCTTTTATTAACACATGCATAATCCATCGCATTATAATGAACAACACTATGGAAAAAAACTTTACTTATGTTTCCCATTCCTTCTACTACATCACTCCAACAATCATACCACACCCACTCCATTCTGAAACCTCTACTCACATAAAGGATAGAAGTTTCTACGTTCTAAATACAACTATAGAATCCAAGTGCAAACACATGACATCTTCTTACACGTACGACATATTTTGGATGGCACTATTGTTATGCTTGTGACCCCCCTCCACTGCACTACCCATACACACACCAAGGAACATAAACACCACCAAAGAATTGCAAAACTCAACAACCATTAGACAAAAACACAATGTTATATAAAAATGAGGGAATATTCAAAGAATAAAAAGACAAATCCACAAACGTTATTCATATTATATGTAAAAAAAAAAAAAAAAAACTAATAATTTAAAACTTTTAATTTATATTTTTAAGATATCATTAAAACTAACTAAAAAAATTTAAAATTAACTCTTAATAATATTAACACTAAGAAAGTGAGAAAGTTTTACATCCCATATCAAATTAAACTATTAATAAACATAATTAAATTTGTAAATAGACTTTGAAGCTCATAAGATTTGTTTCCCTAAATCATAATCAAGTGAAAACTATGGTGGTAAATCACTAAGCTTGTAAAACGTCTGCCATAAACAAATACTTTGGGAACATCGTATATTTTGTTAAAAGATGGACATGGGATAATACTTTGGGACCATCGTATATTTTGTTAAAAGATGGACATGGGATATTGTTTGTAAGGATGGTTGGGCATGTTTTCTATAGCCAAGACAAGACTTCTCTTGGACGGGTATGTAAAGCGCTTGAAATAAATCACACATGGCACATTTGAATAGGTTAAAGAAAAGGAACACATGGTAATTTGTGTAACTGTATGGATAGACGACTAAAGATCTAGGGGAACCTTTCCCTTAAAGAACACTTTCGGCGTAATAATAAGGTTTCTCTACTAAAGGGGAACTATTAGCTTTATGGTGCATTTTGTATTTTGCAAATGTATTGAAGGTTACAATACTTTTGCTGACAGGAGATTATAAGATAATTATTGACTGGTTTAATAATGATAATAATTTACAGGTGCTCTCTTTACAACCATGGATGCCAAAAATCAGAAGGATGAGTGGAAGTTTTCTACAAGTCAAAGCTCATCACATTTACAGATCATTTAACAAGGATGTTGATCAGATGTCCAAGGAAGCATTACAATTGGATGAGGAAGGTGTTATTTACTCAAAAATTGTAGATGGATGCCCAGGGACCTATGAAAGAGGGCCTACTAGTTAAAGAATACTTGTACAAAGGAAAATGACAGTATGGAGATCTTGTACTCACTGATAAAGTCTAGTTATTTTTTTTTTGTGTTTTGATCAAATATCTAATTAAGGTATAAACCTTATGGGTAAATGTCGTTGTATATGGTTGGTTATATATGTATTAGTGAAGTTTTAAAGATGGGAAATAGTCTTGAACTGAAGACATATTGATATAATATGTAATGTCCTTTTGGGAACAGACTTATTAGTCCCTGTCATAGGCATAGAGGGACTATAGTGATTGATAAGTCATTGACTACATATTAGTTTGTCCTTTGACCAGAAATATTTGCATAATACCTATTGTTGGAGCTAGGGAAATAAAAGCAAATATTTTTATAGAATAAATAGTACCAAATATGTACTGATCTGATTGGATAAGATATTTGAGGTGTTATTGCTAGATTCATTATTCCCAATGTTTTATATGGCAACATATCCAAACTTTTTCTCGTATACAGTCTTTTTGAATCATATATTTTTCCTATGTATTGCTTCAAGGTGGATTAATGCTAGCATTAGTTTGAATGTTTCTATTAGCATTTTCTATTACCTGAATATATTCATAAGTTTTGATATGTACTAAGCATATAAAAATGTTTTGATATCCAAGATTTATAGTGATTGTGAATTATAAAGTTTATAACGTTCTTGGCAGATGTGTTTTTGTTGAAATATATTGACACATTTTTCGAGATGCCTCAATAGGCCTGACAGCTAAAATGTTCACATGAGGCGACGTCCTCCAATAGGCCTGACAACTTAAATTCTTGCATACCGCGAGCTCCTTAGACAACCTGACAACCTTAAATGTTTATGTAAATACACTTCTCGGAGTACATTTTTCCTCGAAATTTTCCATATAGTAACTGAAGAGCCATTGTATGTTTCATCCTTCT
The DNA here is from genome assembly GCA_009831015.1 of Picea engelmannii. Classification (NCBI taxonomy): domain Eukaryota; kingdom Viridiplantae; phylum Streptophyta; class Pinopsida; order Pinales; family Pinaceae; genus Picea; species Picea engelmannii. Next base: position 134,318 of record ML783378.1, on the reverse strand, counting down.
TCTACCTTTTCACTGCAATTTTGTTATCGTTGAAGATATATACATTGTTACTGGTTTGGTGACTGCTTCTTCTTTGTTTGTTTCTCGGTTGCTTCTTATTGTTGTTTCATTCACGAGTCAACCTGCGGTTCTGCATTTCAGCATTTCAGAGTAAGTTTTGATGCCATAGTTTCATTTTCTTTGTTTAGTGTTTGTAGTCTGCAAGTAAGAATGTTTGTTTATTTCTTGTGGCATGGTCCTCGTATTTTTCTGGTTCCTTCTCTACTTGGGCTACAATTTCATAATCGTTGGAGATACATATGTTGTTTACTAAGTCGACGGTTCTTGTTGGTTCGTTGGTTCATGGGTTGTTGGTTTTGTTTGTTTGGATCAGGTTTGCACTTTGGGGCCCTAGGGGTGCATTTTGGCCTATTCGTGATTTCTTGTTGTCTGGTTCTTATTTTTTTATTTTGTTTTCTTCTGCCTTTCAGGGTTGGGGTCCAACGGTGATGGTTGGAGCTTTTCTTTTTCTATTTTTTTTTGGATTATTATTGTTTTTTGGGGTGCTTTGTGGTGTTGAGCCCCTACATCCAGGAGTCGACATGTAGTTGTGTTATTTTCCCTCTCTACCGAGGCCCATATTTGTTATTCTGTGAGATTTTGTTGGTGCTTTAGTGCTGGCATGATAGAAAATAGTTGCATGCAAAATTGTTCGAGGATTACATGTGAAATTTCAATATCCACAGCTTTTTTGTTGGAATAAACCATATGCAGGGTACATTTATAGACCATGTATGGTCGGATGTGATAATATGACATTCCATGTTCTTTCTTCTCTGCACAGACTGTTGTGTGCACGATACAATTTATGTTGTGCTTGAGGTATGATATGTACAACAAAGATTCAACAAGATTATATTTTGGATGTATGGAAGCATGTCTGAGTAGTTTTCCATGGAAAACCAAAAAACTTGTATCGTGGGCACAACAATCTGTGTAGAGGATAAAGAACATGTGTTTTAATCGGTGGAGGCATATCTCAATAATTTACCACAGAAAACCAGAAATCGTTTAGCTACGACCATGCAATTGTGTGATGTTTTTTGGCTTGTAATATCTTTTGGGTAGGGAAAAAAAATTACATGTTTATAGCAATGGATGGAGAAGCGCAAAGATTCATGTTTCTACCTATATTGTAGACTGTTCGTTGATTCTATTTTACTGTATGTACATATTGCTTATCCTCCCATGCATACCAACTTCCATTCATGTTCATTGCATTTTGTGCGTTCCCACATTAAAACAAACAAAATAGCTAGAGAAAAGGAGGGAGTCTTGACTACATCGGTTGAAGAGGATATAGAAAGGTGCGTGCTTGTACTGTTATTTCATATTGCTTTGTTTTGTATTTCATTTATGGTCTGTATATGTGTTCACCTAGTTTATTATATGTACATGTTGCGTGCCTTCGTACATGATACATTATATTCATAACATTCCTTCTTGCATACTAACCTGCTTCATGTTCGTTGTCTTTTCACTACATTGATACATATAAACTAATAGAATAGCTGGAGATGGCGATGGATTTGGATTCTTTGGAGGGTAAATAGACCTGTTTCTCTTCTTTTAGATGTCTATCTTCATACTAACTTGACTTCATGTCCATTTCATATTCAGCGTTGCTCCCTTGGAAAAAACATGTTGCTTGGATAGGGAGATGAATTGTTCTGTGCAACAACAGAGGGTTTTGTGGTACAATATTCTAAAAGGTATACCAACTATTGTGGTAAATTAAATATACAAAGCGGGTGGGGGCATATAATATTAGAGTTCAAAATGATGGCTTGGCAACAATGGGCCTTTCTTCCCCCCTATTTATACTTTTTCCATTTTCTATTATCCCTTTTGTTTTCTAATTCATCTGCTTAGTGTGCTTTCTGAAAATTCCTTGGTGCACCAGTTGGCAGACTAACAATTTCACATCTACGGTCGTGCTTCTGCCTTGTTCCATACTTTCCTACTTTCTAGATTGCGGGTGCCGGGCTACCAGGTTGAAGATTGCTCCCCTTCCTTTTACATATTGTCCATGGTGCCCTGCCCTCACACCCTGTTTACTGTGAAACATTTGCCCAGTTAAAAAAAAACAAATGAATACAATTTTATGGTTGTTTTCTCCTTACGATGGACAGTATACAATGCATATGCTTGTTTAGTCTTGAAGTTCATGTGCACATGCTTGCATCAAAAAAATTTGGACTAGTGACATGGGCATGAGAAATCAGTCATCCCAGACATCCGTAGACCGACAAGGCCAAAGGTAAATATGAATATGATCTTCTCTTACTATGTTTACTAAAAAAATATCCTCGGCTTTATATTCATCTATGGCATGGTGGATATGATGATGTCGACTCCAATACATGGTTTGCAGCTCACAAGAAGTATCAACAAGTACAAGCGAGACGCCGGACGTGTTGCATGTTTCGTAGAGTAAGAGGTGTGGTTTCAAAACTCTGGCTTCATAGTTCATCCAAGATATGCGTGTACTTGTATATTTATGCCAGTGAAAGAAGAATATAGGAAAAAAAAAATGCATACTACCATTCAGTTTAGTTTTTCCTGTTCAAAAATTGTGACCAGGTCTAGAGTTGTAACATCTAAAGTATTATCAATAGAGGGCTTGAAAAACTGCCGAACTGGACAAGTGTTCATGGGAGAGATAATGGTTGTCTATAGCACCTACTTGGACAAGGAAAACAAAAGTAGATCCATTATGTGTGTTGACATGACAGACAAGGAGGCCATGATGACAGTGACACTGATTGTTCCTCCATAACTTGTCCAGAAACATGCAGAAAAGATATTGCCAGGTAATGGGATATCCATTATAAATTTTAATATATTTCCCAAAAGATTATATGACCGTGGTGATTGCGATCGAATTATTTCGTTGAACAAAACAAGAATTGTGGAAAAAATTCTCACAGTTTTTTTAGAATATTGTTTCATCCCAGACTCGACTATCAGCCAGCTTGCACAAAGAACTGATATTTACCCAATCAGAATGATTGGTTCAGTTGTCACATTGGCAAGAAAACTTGGCTCGCAACACATTCTCCATATAAAGGATGGAGAGTCGAACAACGACAAGGAAATGGTACCGATTTTCATATTCAGTTTTGTCCTTTACTTTCGCATGTGCATGTATGTCGGGTGAGTTACAGAAATATTGCATTATTCCATGTTGCAGCTACAATTGTTCGATACATATTCAAATTTGTTTTCTTCAATCAAACAACAATTACATAGAGGAGAGATTCCACTTATGTTGTTCAAAAATATAACAAAGAAAAGGGATGTTAGAGAAAGGATATTTCAGACAACCCAGACAACGTTTGTAACAGAGTTGCGATTAGATATAGTAGAGGATCTGAAGAAACTAGCTATCTCTACAACTGTTGTGCGTATACATCCTCAAAATCATCCTCATTTTGCTTATAGAAATAGCCTTCAACAAATTTCAACGACCTGTTTAATTATTTATTTCTTTTTTTAAGGGGAGGGTGGGGGGTGCAATTTTGTATTATATTGTTCGATGTGTTAATTCCTATGCTCATGTTCCTAGGTTGAAGGTCTTTTGGTTGCAACAAATGTGTACTCAACCCCCTTTGAACCTGTATCTGCAAAATGCAATTCTCCTGCTTCTACCTCCGCTTTGATAAGTAATGATACGATTGATTGTTTGTGATGCAGTGAAAAATGTCCATATATATATGGACATTGTGTGAATGGTGTAATCCAAACCGTGGGAAACATGACCATGCATTGTACAGTTAGGTAGCCTCTGTTACAAAATGTTCTTCCTAAGTTGGAAGACTTGTCGTATGAAACATATCTACAGAAAAAGGCAAGCAGTGTGTACATGTTGCGGGAGCTTCGGATACACAACAAATTCACCTTAAATGAGGACAATGCAATTTTTCATATTGGCTGAAGAAGGGAATATATATATATATATATCAAATTTTTGCAGGAAACAAAAATACCTCTTGTGTCTCTGCAATATTTCTTCAACATCCATTTGAATGTTTGTCGGACAGGGCTAGTCGGGATTGCACGCGCATAAGATTTTTTGGTCCAAAAAAATGGGAAGCATGGAAGATAACCCCATATATCCCATGGGAATGATTATTTTGTTCTAGGAACATATACCAGATGCAAGAGAAAATGAATGTGGCGACGTCTTTTCTTTCTATATCAAATTGTTTGGTGCAAAGGTCGATGGGTCCTACTCTATGGAACCTTCTGGGAACTTGCTTGCAGCCTTTTTGAAGTTTGGTTGGTTCTTGGTTGTGTGCTTCCATATCTCAATTTGTATCCCTTGGAAATCCAACTGTTGTTTGGACAGGGAACAATATAATTGAATTTTTTAGCCAGCTGGCCCGCAGATCCGCCTAAAAATTTCTATGGCGTTGTGGCGCAAATGTAGTATGTGGCTTGTTTTAGCAGATTACGTTGATCGATGAACTTGGTAAAATTATTTTCCTGGAATAATTTGAAAACAACGAATATATAATGTGTGAAGTGCAATTGTGCTATGATATCAAGAACATGACCTTAAAATTCAAAGTGGTCATTGTTTTGGCATTTTTTCTTAATCAGTGACCTCGGTAAAATTAATGTCCTAGAATAATTTTAAATGAATGAATGTATACTGTGCGGAGTGAAATTGTGCTATCATATGAACAAGAGGTCCTTAAAATTCAAATTGGTCCTTGTTATGCTTGCGGTGATAGAATTTAAAAAAAAAATTATTTTCTTTCCTTCATTTTTTTTAAAATAAGTAATTTGACATCCTTTAATAATTTAATGTAATTCAATTGTGCAATATGAATATTTAGTATTAGTAATTTAGTATTTGAAAATAATGTTTCTAGATAAATTTAGATAGGATGACCATTCATAAACAATTGCAATCTTGAATACACCAGTCGTGGGGTCCTATCGATTTGCATATCCCAAAACTCTGACTGTTGTTTGGAGTACACGAGGCAATAGAAGTGAAATGTTGAGCCAATCAATCCACAACTCCTCCTGTCAATTTGTATATCGCGGAAGTCTAGGTGCTATTTCTAGGACACAGAACAATAGAGACTCGATTTTTAGCCTGCAAGGCCGAGAACCTGCGATCCAAAAAGTGCCTAAGTATGGAATGAGGGATATGCATATGCTCTATAAAATCTCATGTTGATTCTATATTGTGCTATCATATGAACAAGAGGTCCTTCAAATTCAAATTGGTCCTTGTTATGCTTGCGCTGATAGAATTTAAAAAAAACTTTCTTTTCTTTCCTTCATTTTTTTAAAAATAAGCGATTTAACATCCTTTAATAATTTAATGTAACTCAATTGTGCAATATGAATATTTAATATTAGTAAATTAGTATTTGAAAATAATGTTTTTAGATAAATTTAGATGGGATGACCATTCATAAGCAATTGAAATCTTGAACATGCCAATCGTGGGGTCCTATAGATTTGTATATCCCGGAACTCTGACTGTTGTTTGGAGTAGACTGGGTGATAGAAGTGCAATGTTGAGCCAACCAGTCCACAACTCCTTCTGTCAATTTGTATATCACGGAAGTATGGGTGCTATTTGTAGGACACAGAACAATAGAGACTCAATTTTTAGCCCACAAGGCTAAGAACCTGTGAACCAAAAAGTGCCTAAGTATGGAATGAGGGATCCGCATATGCTCTATAAAATCTCATGTCGATACTATGTAATGCTCGTTTATCGAAAAAAAATTATATAGCTCGCCCGACCAATTTTTCCAAACTTTCTTCTCTAATTAAATTTTGCAATATCAATATTTAATATTAATAATTTAGTATTCAAAATAATGTTTTTAGATATGTTGGATAGTTGATAGGGATTACCATCCATAAACAATGGAAAAATTTAACGCGCCAGTTCTCGAGTCCATCTGTGAATTTGTATATCACGGAACTTCGAGTGTTATTTGGAGGACACGAAACAATGGAAGTGTAATGTTCAGCCAAGTAGCTTGCAGGTCCACTTGTCAATTTGTATATCGTGGAATTGTGGGTGCCTTTTGTAGAGCGCAGAACAATAGAGGCCTAATTTTCAGCCCGCCAGCCACAGAAGTTGTGATCCAAAAAGTGGCTAAGTATGAAATTGTGGATCCGTACATGGTCTATGAAAATTTCATGTCCATAGTTTATAAGAGTACATACTTAGTATGTATTACTCGTTTTTCAGAAAAATTCTAGGTGTAGAAGTTGGCAGATTCATGAGTTCAGATTTTACTTACTTTTATATGACCAACTCGACTCACCGCTTCTCCGTTTGATATTGTAATAAGCGAATATAAACTAACCCAACTCCAATTTTTCTATGACATGAAAACGAGGACCTTAAAATTGAAATAGCTGGCACGTCCACTTGTCAATTTGTATATTGTGGAAATGTGGATGCTATTTGTAGGCCATGAAAGAACAAAGGCCCAATTTTGAACCCGCCAGCCTGAGAATCTGCCATCCAAATAGTGGCCAAATATGGAATTAGAAATCCATACATGCTCTATAAAATGTCATGCCCATAGTTTGTAGAAATAGATCTTTACTATGTATTGCTCGTTTCCTCTTAATGTTGTTTAGAACACCTGAAACAATAAAAATTGAAATGTTGAAGGAGACAGTCCACAACTTCGACTATCAATTTAGATATTGCGGGACTCTAGGTCATATTTGTAGGATACAGTGCAATAGAGGCCCAGCTTTGAGCCCTCCAAACCAAGACCCTGCATTCCAAAAAGTGGCCAAGTATGAAATGAAAGATCCATACAAATTTTATAAAAATCTCATGTCCATACCTTCTAAGAGTTCATACTTACTATGTATTACTGATTTTTCGGAAAACTTCTACCTACGGAAGTTGGCCGATTCACTACTTCTTGTTTCAATTACCTTTAGATGACCATCCCGACCGACCGCTTCTCCCTTTGATATTCTAAAATGAATATAAACTGACCCAAGTGAAATTCTGCTATTACAACAATAGGTGGTCCTTAAAATTGAAATAGTTCACAAATCTGCTTGTCAATTTGTATATCGTGGAACTGGCGGTGCTATTTGTAGGGCACAGAACAACAAAGACCCAATTTTGAGCCCGCCAGCCTGAGAGCCCACTATCCAAAAACTAACCAAGTATGGAATGAGGGATGCGTGCATCAAACATATTGCAAACTCACATTTCTATGTTTGAAAACATATCTGTATAGCTTGTTGAAAAAAAAATAAAAAAAATATCCAGCTTCTTGCTTTTATGCTCTATAAAATCTCATTCCCATCATTTATAAAAGTACATACTTGGTATGTATAACTCCTTTCTTGCAAAATTGTGTAGGTGTGGAACTTGGCGGATACACGTGTTCAGATTTTCACTCATTTTTATATCAGCAGACCGACCGACTTCTTGCCCCTTTCATATTATACAAAATTTTTGGAACGCAAGTTTCCGAACATGAGGGTTTTTTTTTCAAATCAGAATTTTCACATCCTTTTATAATTTTATGTAATTAAATTGTACAATATCAATATTTAATACTAATACTTTAGTTTTGAAAATAATGTTTTCTTGTAGTGTTACATAGTTCATAGGGATCACCATCCATAAACAATCGCAAGGTTAGACCCGCCAACCCTGGAGTCCAACTGTGAATTTGTATATGGCAGAAGTCTGAGTGTTATTTAATATAACGTTATACCAAGAGGTCTGCCTGTCCATTTGCATATTGCAGTACTCTTGGGTGCTACTTGTAGCTAACAGAACAATACAGGCCCAGTTTTTATCTTGGCATCCCGAGTACCCCCAATCCAAAGATTGGCATAAGTATGGAATGAGGGAACAGTAAAATGCCTGAGTACCTCGCAGGTCCGTTGGATGATTTGTATATTGCGGAATTGTGGATGCTATTTGTAGGCCATGGAACAATGGATGCCTAATTTAGAGCCCGCCAGTCCGCGAACCCACGATCCAAAAAGTGCCTAAGTAGGTTTTTCTTTCAAATAAGATATTTCACATCCTTTTATAATTTTATGTAATTAAATTGTACAGTATCAATATTTAATATTAATACTTAAGTTTTGAAAACAATGTTTTTTTGTAGTGTTACATAGTTCATAGGGATCAGCATCTGTAAACAATCGCAAGGTTGGACCCACCAGCCCTAGAGTCCATTTGTGAATTTCTATATGGTGGAAATCCAACTGTTGGTTGATATAAAATTATACCAACAAGTCTGCATGTCAATTTGTATATTGCAGAACTCTTCGGTGCTATTTGTAGGTAACAGAACAATACAGGCCTAGTTTTGACCCCGCCATCCCGAGTACCTACGATCCAAAGATTTGCGTAAGTATGGAATGCCAGAACAGTAAAATGCCAAAGTACCCTACAGCTCTGCTGGCCAATTTGTATATCGCAGAATTCTGAATGCTATTTGTAGGCCACAGAACAATGGATGCCCAATTTAGAGCCCACCAGTCCGAGAACCCGTGATCGAAAAAGTGTCTAAGTATGGAATTCTTCTCTCTACTTTTCCTTCTTGAAATGCGGGTTCCTACGTAGGTAGGTTTAACATTGCATTTACATTTTTCCTTCCCCTACAACTAGCACCCAGACTTCCGTGATTTACAAATTTGCAAAGAAAACCCCTTCCGTGATTTACGAATTTCCATATAAATTTCGCGACATAGAAATTGATGGCTGATATCTGTCACTGAGATGCAATATGACCATTGGCCCTTCACGTCTCCTGGGTATATTTTATGTCCTTCTTATTTTCTAACCCACTCGACCGCTTTCCATACTTGGTTATTTCTTGGAATTGGTTTCGTGGGTTGGGCGTGCCTCGCCGCAATTCTCCATCGTCGGTGCCTTCGTACTTGTTTCCAGATATGCAATAATTAAGCTTTAATGCTAGTACTTATTCTTGCAGGAACCGTTAAGATTGTCATTAATGTCCAGAAGTCTGGAGAATATTTGTCATTACTACAAATTAAACTAAGATTTGCGTACAAGTATGTTATCCTTTCCTAGTATTCAACTCAAAGACGATGCATTCTATTTTTTGTGCGCCGATGGGTTGGTTATTTTAAGAAAATTGTAATTCTTAATCTCTCTTTGCTATCACCACCATCTTCGCACTTTTTTTCTAATTATGCAATTAGCGAGCTGTGATGGTGACAACTCATTCTGCACAAACCCTGAAGATTGTCATTGATCAATGAAAGTCTCAAGGAGATATTCCATTGATACGCATTAAAACATAATTTGCGGAGGGTTATATTATCCCTCCCTCATTTTCATTTCAAACACTGTCTCGAGCAAACCAAAATTATTGTTAATTGGTGGCGATGGTTGTCTCCAGATACAGTGAACACATTGGGGCATAATGGCCAGAGGTTCCACTATTCCAGGGCATATTCTTACTACTCATCTCCCTCCACCTAGGACCAAAAAAGGAGATGGTCCCTTGGTACACCAAGAGATATATTTCAAGCCAAATAATTCGAAGGCAACCATGCTTGCTCAGAGAACCTTCCTAGTTGCATTCATGGCTGGTGTAGAGGTTGTTTCATGAATTCCGAGCCAGAAGAAGATGATCTGATGGGCGATGATATGGCAATGGATGATGGTAATGCAGAGACTCTTCCCACTCCTGTGCCCAAATTGAAATCAACCATAATGGATGGAAATTCCCATCTTGGTGATGGCAGTCCTCACAACACGAAAAGGAGTTTCAGAATATAAACCGATAGTAAATGCAATATTCGCTTTGCAGTGTGAAAATAGGAATTCCAAAGGTCCAAATTAGTCTGTTCTGGGTGGAAGAGTTTCACTGTAAAGTAATGATTTGTTCATGGTCCCAAAGATATATTTCAAGCCAAAAAATTATTCGCTTGCAGGACTACTGCCCAATTCTCTAGATATACAACTAACATTTTCGGGAATCAGGTCCAAAACTCTCACTACTGCAAGCCACATTTGTACTAGTCATCTCCTTCCACCCAGAATGGACTAATTTGTACCTCTGAAATTGTGCGTGCAACCTGTGCTCCTAAATGTTTTTCGACTATGCAGAGGCGGTTTTAGCTAAGGGCTATTCCATTTTCCCTGCAACGTTTTCCGTCTTCTTCCTCATGGGAAGCTTATGAAAAATATCAATTCCAGCGACAGATGATTCATGGAGGAGAAAACTACAGGGATCTTGCATAGTGTGGATCCCGTACGTGTGTTTGTCACAGATACGCTCAATGTTTTTCCCTGAAGAATTGGGTCGAATTTGTAAGGATAGATGTACAATACTCGGTGTTTTTGTTACTTTTATTAAATGGATTTTCTATTAAAAAGTAATTGCCTTGGACTCTTCATTGTTTCTTCTTTTCTGGATATAATGCATGTTCTCCTTGGCATGGTTTGGTGCTCTCGTACTTCTTCGATATTGTGTTTACTTAGGTTATTTTTTCTAAGATGGAACATCTAACAATTATATCACAATGTACTGTGTCAATCGAGCGGCCTTTTATGCAAACAAAAAATGGATTACATAGTTTCAAACCAACATTCACTTCTATTCATAATGCATATAGAGCATAGCAATACCATTGTACAATCTTGCAGAAAAATTGTTATTCTTGTTTCTAGACATGCAGTTATTAAGTTTTAATGCTAAGAACCCATAATGCAAGAAGTTTAATACCTAAGTTAATATGTTGCAGCCATGGAAGAATGTGTAAAGAACATAGTTGCACTCGCACGTTGGAATAAAATGTAATCTTCAACAAAGCATTTGCTGACAATTAATAGAAAATGAAGTTTAGTTGTTAGCTTAATACGTTATAGTCATGGAAGAATGTATGAAGAACATACTTACACACATGGGTCGCAATAAAATCTAATCTTCAACAATGCATTTGCTAACATTTAGTAGAAAATGATGGTTTTGCAACAATGGGGCTTCTTTGAAACAAATTCGTCCTTACGAAAACTTCCTTCCGCCTTTATGATTTCCTACTCTTTTATTCCCTCTAGTTTCTCTTCCTGGATAGTTGATCGTTTTTTTTCCGAAAATGCCTTGCTGCACGGTTTGGAGGATTTACATGTTTCCAACGACCACTACCCATTTCTTTAAACTGACCTTCTATTTTTCTTTGTCACAAAACTAGCACCAAGATTTCCGCAATATAGAAATTGACAGGTGGACTTCCGCACTCACTAGGTCAACATTGCATTTCTACTTTTCCGTGACCTCCAAACAACATTCGAAGCTCCGGGATATACAAATTGATAGATGGGCTCCACGGATCGCAAAATTTCCTTTGTTTACGAATGGTAAAGTGATAAAATGAGCCATACCACATTTTCCCCATAGAAGCTATATTAAAGGGAAAAACATTTCCTCTATAGTTCCCTGTCCTGCAAACAACACCCACAGTTCCGCACTACAAAAATTGACAACCACACTTACGGTCTGGCTGGATAATCAATTGACTCGTAGTTCTGCAATATAGAAATTGACAAATGAAGAATACAAGAAAGAACCAAGTAAACTCAGAGATCAAATTCTTGGTCACTATTTTCTATTACCCCCAACTTCACAATTCTGTTCTATTTCTCTTTTTATTGAACTTTATCTTCTTCGTCACTTAATCATTTTTTCAAAAATGTATGGCTGTGCGCATGGATGGGGTTGTGGGTTCACACTTGCACTCATGCTCTTTTATCATGACACCGACTGACCGCTTCGTCATTCCATACCCAGAAACTTCTCCGACCATGAATTCTCGGTAGGCGGGCTCTAGATTGGACTTCTTTTGTTCCATGGCCTGCGAACAGTAGCGTCACTTCCGCGATATACAAATTTTCAATCGGACTCATATCATACCCTCTTTCTTATTACAATCCACCTATCATGCACTTTTCTGTGGTATACATCTTGCACTGAAAAATTGCGAGAAATACAATTTAACCATCAGGCTCTCACATCTTTTCTGGAACTATTGTCACCCCATTTTGAACCCATCTGTTCACTTTCCATACTTCTCCATTTCTTCGAATTTCTTTGGTGTATCGTCGGGTTGGCGAGTTGAAGAAATATTTAGTTCGTAATCGTTGTTTCCTATGCCCACATCCCTTTGCAATTAGCAATTGCCAATTATATATAGGATCTTATTTCTAGGCATGCAATTAGCAATTTTCCTATTCCATACTTAGCCACTTTGCCGGAATTCTGCAAATATACAAACCGACCGCTGAACTTCCCCATCATCATCTTTTCCATTTTACACATTTTGCACTAAAACATTCTGACTTTTCCGCTATTCCGCAAATATACAAACCGATCGCTGAACTGACCCATCATCATCTCTTCTGTTTCACACATTTTGCACTCAAAACTTCTTGTTGAAACAAGGTATGATTTTTTTTATCTCTAACCAAATACTTTTTATTTTCCTATTATAGAGCCGCCCTAAATTTTTAAAAAAAAGGGGGGGGACAAAATGGAACCTTTCGCAATTCAGAATTCATCATTTCATAGAGCAGTCATTCCGAAGTTCACAACTCCAAAGTCCCGGTGCCGAATTTCCGAAAGGGGTTTTATTTATTTTTAAAAGAAATATATAAAAAACGGCAAAACGAATGTTATAAATCCCAATGTGCTTATTCGCAAAGTACCTTTTAAGTGTGATTAATTAAACCCTTAATCACAATCAGTGATTCTTAAATCTTTTGGAGTTTCGGGTTTCCTAGTAACAAAGTGCTCTTGAAATATAGGTCTACGAACTTCCGATTCCCAAGTTTCGAAAGTCTTAATCACAACTAATCTTGATTAATTAAGGTTTTAATATAGATGATTAGCGTCCGATTTAAGCTATTCGATTTTCTCAATCAAGGGTTGCATACGACATATCTCTTGGGTACGTGATCCCCGAAACTCCGAAATGAGAAATCATAAACTCTAAAACAAAGTCTAAAACTTGAATTAAGTCATTTTAAAACAAGATTAGTAATCACTAAACTTCTTTCGGGCTTCGGGATTCAATGTTTTAAGAAACAGTCATTTCAAAACTCCAAGTTGAAATCGTCGATATATGATAATATCCGTAACAGGACGGATTAAGATTTTTAAGTTTAAATGTGTATCTTTGAGCTTATCTTCTTCATTTAAAACATTAAATTCTTACTACCTGTCTCAGTAAATCCATTGAAAAATGCGTTAAAAGAACTACAAGCTCTGCATGTCGAATTTTATTCTTATCTTTTACAATAATGAGTGAGTTGTTTTCATCCAGGCTTATAGATTTTCTCATTTGCAAACAGGTTTTCAATCTAGTGAGAATGCTATGGCACCTAACAGGGTACCTAAGAAAGTTGAGGGAACTACTGAAAGCACAAGCATGGAAGGAGATGTCGTAGCTGACACCACACCCTATGCTATTGATTCTATCAAATCTTGGAGGCAAATCTTTGAGAATCTAGATTACAAAATTAAGAACTTCTGGCATGATTCTGAGAACAAACTCCAGGACATAGCGGAGTTTGAACTTCACAAGATAGCAGCATGCCCACGGCTCCTGCCATATAATGATATGATATATTGGGCCTTAGAGAGAGCAGACGCGAAGACAAGGAGCATTCTAGACAGTCGTGGGGTCGTCATCGGTTCTTTCAGGCCGAAACATATACAAGTAATGTACATGTTGCTCCCTAATCCTAAGTATGTTTATAATGCTGAATTCATAACTGAATTTGAAAGAAATGAATGCACAGAGTCAGGTCATACATACCCTGATATAATTAGAGGCTAGTGGGGAGTGCCAGCAAATTTTAGGGCCGATGCTCACGGGAAATATGCCACAACCTCACTAAATGAATACATGGTCTATGTAGCCATGATGCTTTGCAGAATCTTTAGAAAGAAAGGCCCCACTCATTTCCTTGTGGAATGGGTGCCTCTTCTTCATGAAGCAGCTGAAGGTTTTAGTTTCAACTGGGACAATATCCTCTCAGACAATTTATTTAAGGAGGTAACAGAGTATCAAACTGCAAAGTCCAAGGGCCAACCAGTGGCCTTCTATATGTCCACCTACATCATGGATGCCATATTCTTCATGACCCCTTTCCCTCTGATGAATTGGAGTTGGAACCCAACCTCAAATAAACCCATTCATGAATACCATTCTAAGTTGTGGGAGGAAAATGCTAAGGATTCCTTCTACAAATTTTTCCACTTCATGGTGATTCCGGTGCACCAGATGCTGTATGGCTGTGAGCCTCCCCATATTTCTGATTCAGTCATGGAAAGTCTCAAGGTCGTCGCTGATTGGTTTATAGAATAAAATTTTTCCTACATTATGGTTTTCGGTTGTTCAATCCCTCCCCACGCACTACCAAAATCCCTCCCTGATAGACTGGTATGCAGGGAGGTGGCTCATCAGATAGTAATAGGTGACATCCGAAATGAACTAAAAATGGCCCAAAAAAGATTCTGGCCTATTTTCCCTATGCAGGTTGGGAAATATTCACTACTCAATCTAGGGCATTCCAAGGTTGAGGCAGTTGCATTAGGAGAGATAAAGTTTCTAAATCTCGATCACAGGAAATATGATCCCTGTAAAATTGTGGGTAATCACCAAGTCAACTGCAATCTGAAAGCATACGAGCATGAACAGTCCCATTGTGATGACACATTCAAAGGATTTATAAGTTATGATGAAGTGTTGGCTAGGTTTCAATCTTTGTCACTTGACTTGCAAAACAATTTCCTGAACTTTCAGAAACATCGAAGAAGTGGTTTGCCCGGGGTATTACTAGGAGAAGCATCAACTCAGCCTCTAGAACAAGGAAGCATACCCCTAGGTTTTGGATTAGCAGGGAAAGATAAATAGATTTCAAAGGAAATTCCAGAAGAGACCGAAAAGTCCCCACAGAAAGAAGAAGGTCAAAAGGCAGAGAACTCGATAATGGAAAAAGGGTCTCAGACACCCCCAGTGTCGAATAAACCAAATTCCCCTTCATCATCTACAATTCATGGTGATACCCCCAAAACAACAGAGGAGCTAAGATCTACAGAACTAGGTGTTCTCATTGCTTCTTTGACTCCATTACAATCCACTTTCGGTTTCCCCCAGCTGGGAGCCCTATATGTTAGTGACCTTGAGCCCATCTCCAGAGAAGAGATTCCTCCATCTGATTATTTTTTCAGTAAGAAGAGAAAGGCAGTGCTGAAGAAGGAAATTCATCAAAGGGGAAATGCCATGGTAAAGAAGCACAAAATCATAGTAGATGGGCAGAAATTGGAAGAAGAAGATTTCGCTACCGAAGTAGCTAGTTCTATGGGAGCATTAGCCACAACTAACCAGTTCACTGTTGAAAATATGAAATCACGTCTGAGATGGAGAAGCCTCATGATCGCTAATCTACAAGGCCAATTAAAGGAGAATAAAAAAAGGATTGAAGAAGGTATAAATAAAGGTCTGGGCCAATCCAGAGCCGGGGATAAGCAAGAGATTCAATCCCTGAAAACAAGCCTCAGGGAGATGGAAGAGAGAGTACAGACATGTCAAACGCAAGAAGAAATCATAAATCAATTACAAACAAAATTAAAGTCAATAGAAGGTCTAGTCATAGATCTGAAAGTTTTCCAGGCCCACTAGTCACTGGAAGTGCATACAGAGCTAGAAGTTGAACAACAGAAGTTGATTTCCAAGATAGAGATCATCCAGAATTACTTCCATGAAGCAAGCAATTATTTTGATAACCTCATCCTGAAGGAAAAATAAGCTAAAGAAGCAAGGGTTGAACTTCAAAGGGCAATCATATGTTCAACGAACGAAGAGACATCCAAAACTACCAAATTATTAGCCACAGAGAAAATCAGAGGTGACATTATGCTCAAAGTATGGGAAGCCAACATAATGGAAAACAAAAGAATAATCAAAGAAATCAAAGATGACTGCAAAGAGGTTTTTGATCTCTTAGACAAAAGATCATTAAACATCCGAAGGGACAATTGCACAGTACTTCTAGGGTAGATAAATATTGCGAGACATCAATTAAAGTTTAAAAAAGATCTAAGTGAGATCCAGACGGAGATTTTACAGCTAAAAGAAATGGATGTCACATTGATCAATAGGCTATTTATTCAACCCAACTTAAAATTGCAGTCAATAAAGTTTGCAGATAAAAGGGTTGAAGACCATTTCCCAAAGATACAAAGAAAGGTATATCTATTTGAAGCAAAGGAGTTTCCAGAGCCTCCCAAAACGTTTGCACCTTTCCTCAACAACTGCATCGAATGTGTCAGAGCAAAAGAAGGAGAGTCTTCAACATAGCATTAAAGTACTAGTTTGAAAAGTGTAGGTATAAAAATAAAAGAAAGATAAAGAAAATCATGTAAAATAGTTTTCAGCTTATTTATGATAAATAGTTAGTTCCTAGAAATTAGAGATTCCCCAACCACCAAGGATTGGAAATTTTGTATAAATGTAAATTTTCAGGACTAAGAAGAGGCTTTTTGGTGGCCATTGCATGAGAGAAACTTTTTGCAGTGATTAATAAGAATGCAAAGAGGAGATTCCAGATCTTGTCAATCCTGAGCTATGTGTTCTCTTTGTTTTCTCTCATAGCATTTTTTCTTATTTGTATCTTTGATGAAATTTTAACTATAATTTAGCATAATATTTACTATTGGTTGAAATTCATTGGGTTATCTAATTATTTACAGTTTTTCCTCTGTACTTGTTGTCAGCAGGTTCAAGACCTGTAGATTATTTAGGTTGCAATGTTTTGTGTTTCATTAGAGTCCTCTTATCTTTCATCTTTCCTCGTTGCAAAGTGAGATTATTCCATGATCGATGCCTCATTTTTGTTAAACGGTTTTTTGTTTTTCACTCATCACTATCATGTCTTTAAAATCTAACTCAGGAATAGGAAATGGCCTCTGATCTATTGAATATTAATCTATGTTTGAAATATTTCTCTTATAATCAAAATCAGAAAGCAACACACTTTATTGAATAAAGTTTTAGACCTTCTTCCAACGATTATCCCTCATGATTGTTCCCACCTTAAGACAACCTAATGTAGAACCCAACCTTTCTGATCAGACTAGCATTTCCCTAAACTTATTTAACACTATCTTGTAAACAGATAACACCCGGATTGAATTAGAATGTTAATGGGCAGCCACTGAACGTGACATAAGCATCCAAGAAAACTAGGAAGCTCAACAAAGACGATTAAGAAACCAACTATAGTGGTTATCCTTCAAAACCGAATTTGTCTACCTTAAATCTCTTTACTCATATCAGATGCTTTGACAATATAATTTAGAGCCTTAAAGTATAAACTCAGGAACAACACTTCCGATACATAAAAATTGACCGTGCAACACTCGCATGTCCTTAGTATTTTCGTAACCCTTTTTTGAATCCCATCTGACCACTTTTCAGAGCTTGCCATTCCTTCCTTGCTCTCCGTCACCTTCGTACTTGTTATATATATATATATATATATATATATATATTGTTTCTAAATATGGAATTACTAGCATTTAATTCTAACAGGTCATATATATATATATATATATATATATATATATATGACCTGTTAGAATTAATATATATATATATATATATATATATATATATATATATATATTGTTTCTAAATATGGAATTACCAGCATTTAATTCTAACAGGTCATCATGTAGGAACCGTATAAATTGTCATTGATGGGCGAAAGGCTCGAGGACCTTTCCCATTCATAAGCATTTCACCAAGATTTAGCGGAGAGTTACATTATCGGCTCTAATTGTTCATTTAAACCATCATCTAGAGAAAACCAATGTTCTCATAAACCTATGGCACCAGCTCGATAGCAATTCTATGGAGATACAGTGAACATCCTCGGGCACAAGGACCAGAACTTTCAGTGGTCCAAGGAATTTTCTTATTACTCAACCTTTGTCATAGAGAACCAAGTAATATGGACCTCCGATATTTCTCATGCATGCTGTGTTCCTGAGGTTTTTGACTGTAGGGACCTCGTCTCTTGGTGCACTAAAAAATTTATTTCAGAAAAAAGAATTATTCCCCTGCAGGACCGTTCTTCTGTTTCTTTGTCACCTCAAGTTTTCCACCAAATGTTAAGGTTTCTAGAGCCAACATTCACGTTCAAAGGAGAAGACTGCAAACAATTCCTAGAAAAACATAATAACGGGTTGGAACTCTTGCCGCATTTTTTGGAAAACCCACATCTTGTTCCTGAAGATATTACAAGCTTCCAAGTTAGTTCATTTAGAAATCCATTTCGTGAAATTGCATGGTTGTTTACAAGAATAACGGGACAAGAGTCCACAACAAATTTTTCTGGGATGGCCCTTTATATTTTGCATTTCACAGTCAATGGACAAGCCATTTTTTATTGGGGCAGGTTAATTTCCCATGAAATTTGTTCCCAATTGTCAAGCTTCAGAAGGGAAAATAATTTTTTTATGTCATCCTATTTACTTTTTGCAATAGTGCAATCTTGTCGGTTTCCACAACTATCTCTCTCCAAGAATGTTAACTGCAAATTTCACCTAGTAACGTTATGGTACCAGGCCTTGTGGAAGCAGAAGGCTTCCCACTTTTTTTATGAGGTTTTTAATGGATTTGTATCTGTTTTCAAAGTTTTGTTGTTAGGATAAGATTCTCCTTGCATATCTAAACAAGAAGCCAGTTTTTTGGACAAGAAGGGGACAATCGAACATTTCGATAATTACACTGTCATAAGAATTTTTGGCTCCACAGAACAACCTGTAATCCTTCCATGTCACATTATAGATAGAATCTTTGTTGCAAAGGTAGCACAACAATACAACTATTGGTTCCATCTGTTGCAAACAAAGAAAAAAAAACAATTCGTTCCTCCGCCTTGGAAAGTAGGGGAGTTCGTGTTGAGAAACATAAAAAAAATTGACGAATTCGCAGCACATTCTAGCATATCCAACCTCAAATATGTTGAAATCATAAGATGGTTCGACCCCTATAATAATTTTCGACAACATTTACAAACACTTGGCATCGACGATTGTTTTTTAAGTAAACACCTGGCCAAAAACAGATACAGTGGAGGAAACAGTCCTCCCTTTGATGCCGATGACGTAGACACAGTGCAAAGCTACACTAAATTGTACACGCAACATGGGAAAGACCCCACTGACAAGAGTCTTAAATTGGCAAATAACACTCAAAAAAGTGCGACATCCCAGAGCATCGCTCCAACGGTCCACCACAACAACAAAGAAACTCATAGTTCTTCAAACAGAGGAGGAGATAATGACCCTCCTCACTCTAAAATTGATAGTTCTCACAAGATTCCAATAGAGAAGAAGAGAAAAAAAAATGTGGGGTAGGAAAAAGATACGTAAATTCAGAGTGAGAGCATGGAACTTGACACTAATCTGGATAGCATGATCCGCTTCCTTGATTATCCTGGAGATGTGACCCACCATAGCCATCTAATGGAAATATATGTTACCGAAAATTTTGACCAAGATGACTCCTTTGTGTTCCAGAGCGCTGCTTTTTGATACCCAGTACAAAAAATTGATAATTGAGAAAAAAGATGTTAAAAATAAGAAAGGAAAATCTCATTCAGAGGTTCACCTTGCCAACATGTGGCCATCCCAAATCTGTCAAATTCACATGGTAAGAGGAGAAGCACTTCATGATTCCATTGGAGGAATCAAGACCGAGAATGCCAGGCTGAAGGAGCGGGTCAAGGAATTGGAAGATGCTTTCATTCTTGTGCCATTGCTTCTCGATCCTTTGGCAATAGCCATGCATGCCACCCCTGGAGTCAACGTAAAAACATCCTCCTCTCTGCTTGCATCCTGTAAAGTATATGTGGATAATAATATAAAAAAAAGAATGGAACTGGTTACCAACGCGTGGAAAAGATCACAAACCATCACTTCCCCTGGAGCCAGGACACATAGTTTGCTCGAACATTTGCAAGCCGAGTTAAAAGATGAAGAGAATTTCTTTTTAAAAGCAATCATTCCTTTTGTCAGTATTGTCAACAATATGACAGAAACAAAAATAAGAGAAGAAGATATTCCATCCAAAAACCAGATCGGTCAATTGAATGCATGTTGGAAAGAAAAGGTGAAGAACCTGCATCTCATTGTTCAGTCATGTGAACAAGCCATATCGAAGAAAGACAAATTATTCACAAGGCTGTCAAATATAGAATTAGCCAGGAAAACCAACGACTTCCAAGACCTGGACTTAATTGCAAACTCCTTGCCCTTCACCAGGCAAGAGTTCGATAAACAGGTTGCTATGTTTAAGGCCTTGTCTCTAGAAAAATTTTACAGCATCGTTCAATTTGATGAATCTCATGTCCACGACTGGTTGGTCAAATATTCAGTACAAAATGAGAAAATTCATCAGGTTCTCTGTAATATTTCTATCGACTTCCAGGAATTAGAAAACAATCTTTTCAACATAAAAATCCAGAATGAGATAAACGTCACCCCAATGAGAAGCTACATTGAACAATGGCATGAAACACAATTGAAACAGGTCGTCGATGAAAGGCAACAGGCAGTTGCCAGGATTCTAGCAGCCATCGATGACATCATTGAAACAACAGTCCTTGGCAACATCAATGAAATGTCAGCCGCAAGCAAGTAGCCAAAGGGCTCATATGTACCCTCATTGTAAGTCTACTGATCGCATCCTACTTTGTTTATCAACCAAGTTATTCCACTTTCTTAAATACAGATGTGTAGGCAAACACTTATACCTTTCCATTTTTTTTTCCAGGTATTGAACTCCATCTTATTTCTACAATTCTGTTTCTTGTACATATTTCTCTAATGGTCTGCAACAGCCCCAATCCCGGTCTACATGACAAACGCATTGAAATTCCAATTTATATGTAACATACTTTTATTTTTTGGTATATTTCAAAATTTCTAGTACTATGTAATGTTTTCATACATTCTTATCTCTCAATAGTCTCTATGACAAATGCATTTAATTTTTTATATGTAACAGACTTTTAATTTTTTATATATTTCAAAATAAATGGTGCTCTGCATTGCAAGCTTCATTTACTTATACCACTTGTTCATAAATGCATTTAAATTTTTTATATTTCTTATCTCCTTCTAATTTTATGTCTTCATATATTTTTATCTTTTACCAGTCCATATGCCAAATGCATTTAAATTTCCGGATTTATTCTTCCACTGTCAACAAATTTGAACTTTCTTACATACTTTACCTTCAACAAATAAATGGTGCTCTACATGCCAAGCATCATTTACTTTTGTTCCATGTTCTTTGATATACATGTTGCACACAACACTTCCGTCATATACATTTTGCACCGGACACTTCCGTCATTTACATTTCGACCCATTTTCCACAATTTGCTTTCTAACCTTCTTGACCTTGGATTACGCTGGCATGCAGCCTTGTTATATTTACTAATATAAGATATTTTTCTTTCTGGGAAAAAAAAGATTTCTCTATGTTCTTTAAAGTTTGTTTATCGAAGTTAATGAGATATATATAGTGACTTTTTCTATCCGCATGAGGGAATATTGTTGCGGTACGCGAAGAAACCGAAAGTAAATACTAGGAGCACAAAAAATATTCCCCCCATGGAAACTCCAAATCCCATTGCCAGCCTACGTTTTCTAGTATCCACATGACAAAGGTAATTGCTACAAGGTCCAGGCATAGACTAAAAAAATACTTATAGATTGAAAAAATAAATAAAGTTGATTTTCTACCCACAAATTATTATCAAGATTGAAATGGTAAAAAGAAATAATATTTTTAAAATAAAATAACTAAAATTGGTAAAATAATTTTTTTATATATAAAATAAAAAATTATACTATTTAATTGTTATTAAATATAATAATGTTTTTTAATCTTAAAATTAGAAAAAAGAGAAATTTAAAAAATATTTAAAATCATATTCATCTAAGTATTATTAGATATAACAATGTTTTTTAATGTTAAAATTAGTGAAAGAGAAATTTAAAAAAACGATATTCATTAAGTGCTATTAAATATAATAATGTATTTTTAATGTTAAAATTACAAAAAGAGAAATTTAAATTTAAGGTTAAAATTAGAGAAAGAAAAATTTAAATTATTAAGAAAAGTATTATTTAAAAAAAATACAATGATGATGATGATGATTAACGCCTACTAAGACTTAATTGTTCTATCGGACCTTAAGAGGGTAAGGGATTACTTGTGATTCTTTAGAATTTTGTTTCTGTGCTCGAAAAGCATTAGGAAAAGCTTTCCAAGATCACCATACTTTTGTTGAGTTAAGAGGTTAGGAAGGTTGGTAGTGTGATCAATATTTTGAAAATGAGATCTAATATGGGTATAGGCTGGACAATCTAAGAGAAAGTGCTTTTCATCTTCAAACTTCTTAGTGTCACAAAGGTGACACACTCTTTCATCCCATGGCATTTTAGGAATTGACCAACGCCCAATTTCACTATGGAGCTCGTGAGAATTTGTTCTTATCTTAGCAATGCTTATTTTTTTCTTTACACTGGGCAAAATAGATAGATAATTTTGATCTTTTAGATTACGGTTGATTACATCTTTATAATACCTTAATTTTCTTTTTTCCTCTAGCTCTTTATCACACCACATTTTTTCCTTAAATTTTGATTTGACTTTTTTTTTAATAATTTCTTTATTCTTCAAAAATGGTTTCTTCCATGATTCCCCAATAGTTTAGCCAAGACCGGGCGTCTTTATGCCATCCTCGCTTGAGTCGATGGTGGTTATGACTTGATTTTGAAGCAATTTTAGGTAGCCTCTTGTCTTCCATGTTGTTTAACTTGT
>ML783378.1:82855-110378 GCA_009831015.1 Picea engelmannii | reverse complement strand
GGAATGGTGTCCATGGCATTAGGGAACTCGTAAAGAATTTTAAGGTAGGAATTCCAGTCTGTTAAGGGAATCCTATTATTTTCTTTAGTATTGCATTTTAGAATTTGGCTCCAGAACTTCTTAGGATCCAACTTGTATAGTTGGGAAAGTTGCTCTTGCCTTTTATTGATATAGTATTTTTTTTTCCTTTTAATTAGGGATTTGTACGTATTGATCTTATCGAGTTTTAAGGGATCATTAGAAGCATCCCTAATGGCTTTCCTATCAATTTTACATTCTTTATCATACCAAGGGTTGGTTGTTCTATTATGCTTTTTATGGGACACCTTGAAAGAGAACTTGTTAATAGAAGTGGAAAGGGTAGTTGTAAAATTATGATAGAGTACTTCAATGTTGTCCTTATAAGTTAGGAGGTTTAATTTACTATTTAAATCCTTTAAGAAAATGTCAATTTTACTTTTGTCAAAGTGTAAATTCCTTTGATTATCATAATTCTCTTCAATGGTTCTCCTATGCATGGAGAATTTTAGAGTTAGGGTTAAAGGTTTATGATCAGAGTCAAGCTCATGGTCGTTTAAAAGGTCAAAAGTTGTTATTTGGTTGGAAGCGGGGATATCATATATCACATAATCTACAACACTACTACCTAGCCCATGAATACAGGTCATTTGGTTGGAGTTTGGCCACTTCAATACTCCATTGCAAATTATTAGGTCTTAAGAGCTGCAGAGCTTGACCAAATCAATACCAAACAAATTCTCAATTAGGTCTTCAGAGCTTCTTTTGTAACTATTAGATAAAACAAGGTCCTCATCTAGCCATAAAGGATTATGGTTGGAATCATCACTTAAAAGAGTAGTTTGTTTAGTTGCAGTCCTAGCATTAAAGTCTCCTAGTAGGAGGATATTACCTTCATTTTTCAAATTATAAATATCTTGTTCTAAATTATTATAGGGACAATTTTTATCTAGATTATTTTTCTTATAAAGAGTAGAATTAATAGGTGCAAAATAACAAATTGCTATATACATCTTCTTAGCATTGGTGTCTGAAATTTATATCCAAATCTATTGATTAAGAGGGTCAATCTTATGAAGTTGAATGTGAGGAGAAATGTTTTTTCTAATATAGCAAGCTATGCCTCCTATCCCTCTACGGTGGGATTTTTTGTTCCATGCCGACCACAAGACAAATCCTTCCATGTTAGGGACCTTACACTCCTCATGCTCCCAAGTTTCAGCTAGACAGATAATATCAATATCACTTGGGATCCAACTTATCATAGGACCTTTGCGCCATGGAAAGCAACGACAATTCCAAAAAAGGATCACAAGTGTCTGAAATTCCTATTTATTATTATCCTTCTGGTCTCTATCCCTAACAATAAACTTTTGATTTATAATTATTGCCCATTTTCCTTCTTTCCTGGTTTCTTTTACCTTTTGAACTTCCTTCCTTAATTCAACTTGGTCTTTAGGAATGAGGTCTTCATTTATAAATATTCCTGGCCCTTTTAAGCTCGGAGATTTACTAAGTATGTTATATTTACGGTCATTACAACTTAATTTAACATGGATCAACCTATCTTTGTGATGAATTATTTTTCCTAGCCTCTTTGCTTCTATGAGGTAAGTTGTATCAATTTGTGATTTACTTTTTAATTCTTCTTTTACTATTGTTAACGTATCCTCCTCTTGTTGTTTTTTTATACCAAAAATTATGAGGTTCAAGGCTCTTTTGTTACGCTCATGGTCCAATTCGATTAGCTTATTCATTTCCTCTTTGATGGGTTTAATATCCAATTTGTTTTCCATATTACTGATGGTCAAATTGTTGGTTAGTTTTTCTTCTAGCTCTTTAATCCTATCTCTCAAGTTGTGATTTTCTTCAACCCCTCCTTCTTGGGTTGATTGTTTATGTTTTTCCATTTCTTAAATTCTATCCTTCATTATCTGCAATTCACTCTTAAACCCTAAGAATCTATCCTGTTTAAATGGTATCTTTAATTTGTTTATCAATCATTGCCTCTAGCTCTATTTGAAGTTTTACTTTAAAAAATATTATATTAATAAATAAATAAATAAAAGAATATTACTCTTAATAGGTTTTGTATAATATATACGCCATGGTCACCCTCACTCTCACATGTGAAGGAAGATGTTTTATATGGTATTTTATGCCGAGCATATTATGCAAATGCTTTACATAATATTTTATGCAAAGCATATTATGCAAATTCTTTACATAATATTTTAAGCAAAGTATATTATGCTTCCCATAATATAGGAAGATATTGGACATTCTCACTTTTAGTGGAGAAGATGCTTTGCAAAATATTTTATTTAAAGTTTATTATGCTTCCCATAATATAATATGAGAGGATATTATGCAAAATATCTAGGCACAATTAATATGTTTTTGCATAATATCACTTTTCCACTTCTATAAAGATTATAGAAGAGTGACAATATTATATTGTACTTATAATTATATGATTAATGTAGAATACATTAATAATATTAAATTTATGTAGCGTATATATAAGTGTTGACAGAATTCTCATGGAAATAACCATTCGCAATCATCACTCTTGGACATAAATCGAGACCGCTGCTGCCTTATTCCGTCATAGTTGCTAGGCTAAAATTCAATAAAAAAATCTAGTATACAAGTTACATTGATAATACTATATTGTAAGTATAATTATATGAATAATGTGGAATATATTTATAATATTAAATTTATGTGGCATATATAGAATAGAAGTGGTGACAGAATTCTCATGGAAATCACCTTCCGAAATCATCATTATGGACATAAATCAAGACCTCTCCCTTATGAAAATTCCATCCTTCACGGTTAGGATGGAAATTCAATAAAAATATTATTTTATGTATATAGCTGCAATGATAATATTATATTGTAATTATAATTATATGAATAATGTGGAATATATTAATAATATTAATGTCTAAATGATATTGGGTTGGGGGAGGATGTAGGACTGTGGAAACCCTAGTCGCAATGGCGTAGGGTCTACCTCTTTCTTTCTTTGGTCAGTGGGAGTTTTTTAGGCTCCCTTCCTCTTGTTCCCCTACCTTTCTTTGGCGTTTTCTGCTAGTTTTCTATTTCCCTTATCATAGACATGGATGATGAGGAAGATCTCCTTGATTTCTCAGTAGATCCAATGGAGGGTTAGCTTATTTGGAGCTCGCCAAGTGTCTAGCAGTCCCCTTGTGGTCTAGTATCGAGCTCTAGGACAACTGGTTTGGGTTTCAAGAAGGTGTCAAATGTGTTTCCTACTGGCTTGGGCATAGCGTTGGGAGCCTTGAACGCTGAGAAGATATGGTGGGTGATGCATTCATCTCTTCAGAGCTTGCTTCGACTTGGGGTTTGGTTGGGGGTGTGGGGCCGTCCGCTCTGGGGTAGCTTCCGAGGCCAAATAGTGAAGAAGCTCTATTGGGGCTACCTTCTCTGCACGAAAATATCACTGCCCCCTCTTTTGACGTATCTGCGGAGATTCAAGCAGAAGAAAGCGGTGTTTTTTGGATATTCTCCCCCACCCCTCCCATCATAGGAAAATCTCTCAACTTTTCATGAAGAGGCTCTTTTACCTCCTTCGAAATTTTTACCATCTTCATACTCCTCTCATTTTGGCACTGGTAAAGATCCCACTCTGCCTGCTCCAAGGTTTGCAGACTCTTTTCTGGCACTCCACGGTACCTCTGAATTAGGGTATGAGGTAGAAGGAAAATATTGCCCTAGTGGGTCGACGCCGACTAACATGGCTTCAGTGGAGGAAGGATCTGAAGGGGCAGAGGTCAATAGGAAAATTGCTCGATGCAGAAATAATAAAGGGGTTAAATCCTCGAGAGCTTTGATAATCTTGGTCTTAGGATGAGGCATTACTCTATTGTGGGAAGTGGATATGGACAATCTGGTTGTGGTTTGCAAGGCTGGAGGAAGGAAATTTTGGATTAGAACTATACAAGATTGGGTGGCACGCTCTTGGACAAAGGATGTCTCCACTCTCCCTAAAGTGTCAACGTTGGCAAGAGGATGGATCTTGTTCAAATTTGTGAGGGCGGAGGATGTGGAATGGGTATTGTGTAAACTGTGGGCTATTGATTCGACCCCTCTGTTGTTAAAAAGGTGGACCCCATTATTTGATTCCAGCAAGAAATGCCTAAATGTCATGATGATTTGGGTTCACCTTCCTAGCCTCCCACTAGAGTTCAGGACAAAGTTAAGCTTTTGTGAGCTTGGAAATGATTTGGGACTTTCATGGACGTTGATTTTTCCTTCTGGGTATCAAGTAAAATGTCGGTGGCTAGAATTCTTGTTTCCTTGGACATTAGAGTAGGCTTAGCCAAGGAATTGGATCTAATCATGGGGAGTGCATTTTTCGTCATAAGTTAGATTACGAGAGGATTCTTTTCAAATGTTGAAGATGCCACAATCATGGGCATAATGCCAATCTCTTCCCTCTACCCTTTCGACCGTGTAAGGGAGGCTCTGGACAAATCCAGTCAAAGAAAAGGGTGGCCCTGAAGATCGACAGGGGCATGGAGCCTCCTAAAGGGAAAATTGGTAAAGAAAAATTCTTTGAGGGCATTCCCACACCATAAAAAGGAAAAGAAATTTCAAAGGAACTGGATGCTCATATTTCAACAAGCATAGGGAAAGGAGTATTTTATGAGGCTGAGATGGAATCTCAACATCCCAAGACTCCACAAGAGGTCCTTCAGAGTATCACATCACATTTCCATATTCTTCTTCCTCCCCCTCCTCCTTTAAATTTTGTCATAAATTCCCTACCCCTTCTGGGGAAGCATTGGATTGGTCGCCTAAAAAATAATCATGTCTTTACCCCACACTCAAACTCCCCTTTCCTGAAGCCTGACGATCCTGCTCCTCCCACCTTTTCCAGCATGCTTCTTCCCACCTTCCCCTTCCTCCTGAACGTGTTCCCTGCCTAGAGTCTGAAGAGCATAGTGTGGTTTATTAGCGACAAAACAGATCCATTGGGGGCTCTGGGCGCATTGAAGGGCTAGAAAAAAATCCAATGCCTATTCAAGGGGGAAAGGAAGAGGTAGAAAATATCATCTTTTCAAAGCTCAGAATAGAGTTATGGTTGATATTGTTGGTCGGAAACAACTTTCAATTATTGGGGCTCTTAGAGCACCAATTTCCTTGGAGGGGTGGTCCAAATGAAAAACTTCTCTTTCAACTGTAGAGGGGTGGTGGGCCCTCTCAAAAAAGATTCCCTCCATAGGCTGGTGGAGTCAAGCCAACTGAACATCATTCTCCTTCAAGAAACCATGGGGGAGGAAGCTTTCGTCATCCCTTGGCTAAGATCTATTTTTAAAAATTGGGATTTTGTGGGACTAGATGCTAGAGGATGCTCTGGTGGTTTGGATATTGGGTGGAATCCATTCAAAGTAATAGTGAAAAACTCTTGGGGTTTTGAATTGGGATTGGAAATAATTATCCAGACAAAAGACCTAGTTTCAGAGGCAACAATTTTAAACATCTATGGGCCTTACCAAGATAGACTTCTCTTATGGGAAGATCTAGCCCATAAATCTATTCTAAAACATGAGATGGTTATTGTTGGTGGAGACCTAAATTTTTCTTTGGGGACAATTGAGATTTTGGGGCTAAGAGAAAGGTGAGACTCATTGACATAGTTTTTTCCTTATTTTATACGGAGGTTTCATTTGGTTGATATTACCCCTATAAGGTTGGATTCAACATGGAATAATAAAAGGGTTGGGGAGGATAGGATTGAGAAAAGGCTTGATCTTTTCTTGGTCACATAAAAAATGATGGAATCATGTGATCATAAAAGGAAATGAGTTGTATCAGGGGGAGAATGTGACCACTCCCTAATCTTCTTGGAAATAGCTTCAGGGCCAAGAAAATTGCCCGACCCTTTCAAGTTCAACTCAGAATGGTTGAAGGAGGAGAGTTTCCTTACCCTTGTCAAAGAACATTGACTTCCCCCCTGGGCTAGGGAAAAAAGATAGAGGGACACCCAGGACCTTATTGACATTGAAATTGCACTTCGAACTATCTATGATTTGAAATTTGGGGGCTATGGATTAGTTGAATCAAAGAAAGAATTGCAAGCCATGGAAAAAGGAAGGAAATTGTTGGAGGAGAAAGAGGTAGAATGGCATCTTAAAAGCAGAGCAATGTGGCTGGAAAAGCGGGATGAAAACACAAAATTATTCCATACATACACCAAAGGAAAGAAAATAGTCAACATTGTCCCGAGCCTTACTAACACGAGAGGTAGAAAGGTTTCATCCTTTGAAGGCATGGGGAGACTAGGAAATAAATATTTTCAAAATATTTTTAAAGCAGATCAAAGGGATTCGATAGCTAACATTGTAAGATTGGCCCTTTTCTTTCCCAGTTTTGTTGGTGAAGATGAAAATAGATCCTTAATGGAGGAAGTCTTAGAAGAGGATCTCAAGGAGGTGCTTTATAGATTTTAGAAGGATAAAATTCTCCATCTGGATGGCTGGCCTATAGAATTTTTTATAGGACTATATGAGAAAAATGGAGTAGATATTTTGAGGGTAGTAGAAGAGACCAGAACTGAATGCCACATCCATGCCCCGCTAAACTCCACCTTTATAGCTCTCATTCCAAAATAAGATGAGCCTTCCTCAATGCAATATTTTTGGCTCATCTCACTTTGTAACTGCATCTACAAAGTGGTAGCTAAAATTATAGCACGAAGGAACAAGATTGTTCTCTCAGAAAATATTTCCAGGGAGCAATTCAGTTTTTTGGAAGGAAGGCAAATCCATGAGAAAATTGGGGTGGCACAAGAAGTCATGCATAGTATAAAATCAAGAAGATCCAAAGGGGAAATCCTCAATATAGACCTTTCAAATGAATATGATCGAGTGAGTTGGATCTATATCTGGATTCTCTGAACCCACCTAGGTTTTAAAATCTCGTTCATCAATTAGATCATGTGGTACATCTCTTCAGTTTTTTTCGCAGTCCTCATAAATGGATTTTTCCTCCCCTTTTTTTCATGCTGATAGAGGATTGAGACATGGATTCCCTTTATCCCCCCTTCTTTTCCTACTGGTTGCATAAGCTATTAGCATAGCCTCAATGGAGAAAAAACTTCAGGGATATTTTCAAGGTATTTCTATCTTTCAGAACCCAAGGGTTACTCATCTACTTTTTGTTGACGTTGTCTTGATTTTTTGTAATGGGTTAAGGATGGATGCTGAAATTACATCAAATATTTTAGATCTCTTTGGGAAAGCAACAGGGATGAAATTAAATGCGAGAAATTCCACTCTCTCGACACACAATATGGAGATGGAAGAACTAGAAAGCTACAAAGCTCTCTTTCCCTATGAGAAAAAGGAGTTGGATGATGGACTCAAATACTTGGATTTTGATTTAAATCCAAAAAAATACAGGAAAGAAGACTGGAAGTAGATTCTAGATAAACTGGAAAAAAAAAACTAAAAGGATGGAGTTATAGGTGGCTTTCTCAAGATGGTAGGTTGGTACTAGCAAAATCAATGATATAAGTTATTCCAGTTTACTGGATGTCACTTGGTTGGATCCCTAAAGGAATTCTGAATAAGGAAAGGATAATTTGTTTTAAAATCATCTTGGCAGGCTCTAAGGATCAACATGTAGTGCCCTGGGTAAACTGGATAATCCTGGTGTAACACCCCTATTTGTCCCATTTTGTAAATATAACTATATTATCCAAGAGACTATGGCCAACTCGATATGTGTGAATGTTTGATTTTATGAACCTTTGTATAAAAGGTCAATGAATGTAATTCTTGTTATTAATAGAAAATGGATAAGTGTTGCATAGCTGCTGAAATGGGGGTTTGACAAGATAAACCACAGATGCTATGAAAGAGATGGTGTGATGCAGGATCATCGCCAACTCATCAAGCAAGCCAACACAAATTTTGAAAACACTTTGGGATGGAGGCGCAGATCTTAAATGAGCCATTTAAGAGAAGGCACACTTGTATATTGTATTTGGACCTTGAGTGGATAGCTCTCGTCCTTAGGTAGATAGACGACATTTAATAGATTTAATGCTGGTAGATAGGAATTCAATTCTAGATTTGATAGCATAGAGTCCAAGAGGGAAAACAGATATAGACACCCTCCTTTGTACATTGTAACATTATTATGAAGAAGCATTGTTGAAGAGAGCATGCAGAGAATTGTATGAATAACACCCATGTGCAGACATTGAATTAATAGAAAGAGATTTGATTCAATTCCATGGTTTGTGTTATTCTCTTTGTATTTATGATGTTATGCTCATGAATGTTTTCTTTCTGTTATACACTTGCTTTTATATGTTGTGTATGTGATTTCGTGGTTGAATAGAAGTCTGAGAAGGAATGTGAATGAGTTTCAATTGTTTCTCTAGTTAAGCCAAGAGATTCCTGCAAGGAGTGCAGTTGAATTGTCCGCAAGGAGTGCGTTGACAGAAGGGTTCAATTAGAGTTAGCTTTTGTTCTCATTCATCTCAGAAGTGCAGGAGCACAGTGCCGTGCAAGGAGTGCACAGGCCAAGCTAAATCTCAGAGTTATGATTCTGAGAAAAGGGGGATTGAAAGATTTTTTCTACAGGTGTGCGCAGAGTTGAAATTTCAACACTCTGTCGAGGTCGAAGAGTTGCCGCAAGGAGTGCGCGCAAGAAGTTCTCAGCAGGACCTGAGAAGTCGAGAACAAGCTCAGGAGAAATAGGCCTTCAAACTTTCTGAAGGGTAAGTGCAGGAAAGCTGTTATTGGAAGTCTAAAGAAAGTGTCATAGGTTGGCGAGCAGGTGAAAGAAATCAATAGGGAGACACTTCGTCAATTTCATGGATCCACAGAAGGGAAGAACGGGTGGACGAAATCCTTGAGGAGATTTCGCGAAATTCCATGGACTATTGGATCTTATGGAAGCACAAGGAGGTTACGGAAAGAACGTATGAGGGCTTGAAGCTCAGGAGGAGCGTAACCGTTCATTGTTGAGGACGCGTGTCAGGAGATCCCGAGGAGTCGGAGTTCAGAGAATCGGGGTTCCTGAGAACAGGAAACACTTGCACATTGGAATCGCGATCTGCGATATCCCGACAATGACGTGGCAGTGTGGAACCATGGGTGAGTGGAGAACAGGTGGCATTGCATCAGAGTTCAGGGAATGTAAAGTCCCGAATCCTTTGGCAGTAGGATTCGTGATCCCGCGAATCCCAAAGTCCCGATAGGAGTGACGAGGAGTTGAGGGACAACTCGCACGTGCATCGGAGATTCGACGCATCGGGTATCGGGAGTCAGAAATTCAAAGTGCAAGACATTGCGAGTTGCGAAACTGCGATAAGGATAGAAGTCGCTACAAGGGGAGAGGAATTCAACATTGATTGACCATCAGGTCTTGGGGATTCGAGAGCCCAGTGATCAACAGAGAAATTGTGAAGCCGTGAGTTCCGATCCTCCGATAAGTAAGGAAGAGGATCATGCAGATAGAACTATGGGTGCAGATTTCCCGAGAGGGAAATAGAAGAACCTTAGAGTTCTTCAGGCCGAGGAAGAAAGAAGGTCCTGAGGAATCAGGTGTGCTCCGAGGAGTGCGGCTGCGTCATGGTGAGGGGAACCAGGAATGGTTGAGATAACCCCCACCAAACCAGTACCTTGCTAGATTTAATTGCTCAGGTCCAGAACAGTCCTCTGACCCAGGAATGGATTACCAGTTAGGTTGGTAGGTCGGAATACCTCCGCAAGAGTTAATGAGGGATGAGGAAGAGCACCCATATGTAAGGATTTCATACCTGACCACGGACTGGGGATTGGGGCCACACGCAATCTTGCTGAGGAAGGAAAGAAAGGAAAGCATGGTGGATAGAGGAGAGATGGAAAAAAAAAGGAAAAGCAAGAGGAAGAGAGAATAATCTCTTAGGTTCGAGGAAGAACTGAAAACAAGCGTGTTTTGGTCACAAGTGTTGGGTATGTGTGATATTATTTTCATGAGGAGTAGTGTCACATATTTTTCTGCCTCGGGAAACATGTCACATATTTAGGTGTTTTTTCGACACATCGTTTCTTTGTCAATGGTTTCTATTTCCGGTTAAGGAATTAGGGTTGTTGACTAATCCAGGTCATTGGGTTAGGGTTTTGGATGTCATTGGCTCCTATATGTATATTGTATTGTAAACAATGTAACACAATGAAAATATAGAATATGATGGTTTTCCCGATTTGGGTTTCTAGAGGAAAATTCTTTGTGTAATGTTTGTATTTGCCATTGTATCTTTTCTGTTCTTTTACTAAATATCCGTTTGAAGTAAATATTGTACAAGGTTAAAATCAACAACAAGGAATGGCTAGAAGGGTTATATTACAAGATGATAAATGAGGTTGATGAGTGACTAAGGAGGTACTCAGGCATAACTCCTTTCTTGGTATAGAGAAGACCCATTTCCAAGATCCTATGGGAGGAGGAGAGTAACCTTCGTCCCTAACTATTGTTGAGTCGGAAGGAAGAGTTCTCTCTCAGAGCATTGTGGTCTAGCTTAGGGGTGGCCATCTGGTAAATCTATTAGGAGTGACTGAGCCTATGGTTGGGTGGAAACAAACACCCCTTTCAACAGTTGCATCACGTCTTCTGGTTCTGATAAGTGTTTTCATTCTTTGTGCATTGAAATGAAATAATGGGTGAATGCTTGTATATATATATATATATATATATATATATATATATATATATATATATATATGTATGTATAAATGGTTTTTGTACTGAATGATCAATCTATGTGTATGCATTTATCTTCTTGTGAACTTATGCTTTTGATTGATTGTCTATATGCCCCAACTTAGCCTTCAAGGTGTCTTGGGACATAAACCTATAGGAGGGCTGGGATAGAAAGCATTGTGTCAATCTGGCCCTGTTGGTCTGAAGAGGATATCTTATTTAGACTCCTTTTTGTGTGACCAAGATATCATGCCCAATTCCTTAACAAATTTATGATGAAGAGATTCATGTTTAAATCGTGAGAGTTTAGAAGGATCCATATGACCAACACCTAGAAACCCTATGCTAAGCCTAACAGAGCTAATCCCTTCTGGCTTCGGAGCTCCGAAAGTTCAAGACTTTGTGGTATTGTCGACCTTACTAGTCATAAAATGGCCGAAGGTAACCGAGAGTTTCAGTTACAAGCAAAGTTGACCGACAATGGGTGGTTACTCTAGTGGGTAGAGGGGTCTGTCCCACCGGCTAACTGGGATCCGAATCTTCATTGCGAAGTAATGAAAACCACCGATAAAGAATGATCAGAAGTTCTCTCAACCATTGGATCTACAATGAGATGAATTAGGTGAAATTCCACTTTGGGAGTAGGGAGATTCTATAGCATCGAACTCCTCGAATGTTGAAGTTACGAAGTAAGGAGAATCGTAGATCTGGGGAGATCATAGGAGCCCTATGTAATCGTCCGATCGCTCAGAAGGAGGGACCTGTGTACGGTACCTTGGTGAAGTCTTGCTTCGGGGGAATGGAGTGGTAGTAAAGCCAAAAACCCTGAAGTCCGAAGCCATGAAGTGACCAGGACAATAGATCTGGGGATCCTTCGGGAGAAACAGGGGGAGACTCACCTCAAGATCCCCGAAGGCCGAAGTTAAGAAGTAACAAAGGCCGTGGATATAGGGGTTATGTGGAGGCATCATAACAATAGGATTGAGGGACCGGAAAGGTGATCAGTCAGGTGAAGCGATATGCCAACGTCACATAGGGTGACGTGGAACCACTTGGATACAACACGTTCCACCCTAGGTATGGGCCACGTGTCCTCTTTGTCTTGTCACATGTACCCTCCAGTAACTAATTTTTCTGTCGATGTAAAGGGAGGTGTATTTCAGACCCACCGGTAATCTTCGTCGCATCTAGTACGACACTTTGCAGGAGTGGACCCCTTTGGTAGTCCCGGACTTCAGGAATTTAGGCGTTTGGGACACAACATCAAGCGTAAGGTGAAAGGATCGAAGGCCAGAGCCATGTGGAGGTATTTTGGGACTCTAGGCTCTGAAGGTAAAGCGTGCAGGAAGGAAAATAGGGATTCATCACTGAAGTGTCGAATCACCGAAGCGTCGAAGTGCCAAATTCCTCCACAACTGGTATGTTAGAAAGGGATTGAGTCCGTCATTGGTTTAGTAGGAGTATTCGATTTAAGAGGGACAACAAATTTTGAATACCCCATCCATAGGAAAGGTACTCAGGGGTCAGGTGTTTTACACCTGGAAGCACCCAAAATCCTCGGAGGATGGGGTTTAAAGAACATATTTATTTTTGCCAAATACTTAGCAACCAAGACTGGTTGGAGATTGATCAATAAGGTAAATTTGTGGACCACTATGGTGTACCAAAAATATATTATCTTGTCATCTTTAGAAGAATGGATTAGGACCCCTTCCAAGAGCCGCTCAAATTGTACACTAATCTAGAAAGCTCTTATAAATTCCTTCTCGGTTTTTGGATATGTTCTTACGTGGAGAGTAGGGAAAGGTAACAAAATCATAATTGGAGCAAATCCATGGCCTAGTAGTGGGATCAATCATATTCTACAAGAAGAATTGGTGTGACACTTAAATACAAATGGTTTCTACTAAATATGCCAAGTTTCCGATCAAGTTCTCTCTTCGATTTGTTCCCAAGAATGGAAAGAAGCAGTCCAGGTGGTGATCCATGAGGATATAAGAAATGCTCACAAAGGTCTAGGAGGATCCAGAATGCTTATAGAGGTCCCAAGGGATCCATAAATTCTCAAAATTAGACCATCCAAAATTCTCTTGAAAATAACATCAATGTGTAGAGCTCATTTTCATATTTTCGACAATGCAAACGACAAGTCAAATAGAGTTCGTATGCAAAAGTTATGGGTGGTCAAAGTTTAGGTCAAAATAGTCAAAGTCAAAGGGGTAAAAGGGTGACAAGTGTCACCACTACAAGGGTGACACGTGGAACAACCATATAGGTGATGTGGCCGCACCCCAAGGTGCCACATGGGATGATGGTACAATGTCTGGATAAATGAATTGGCATCTGACTAGGAATGGTATAGTCCAGTTGGACTAGTTGTTGATTGACATGTGGCAAGGTTCAACCAATGAGAGGCTACCATGTGGAAGCCCCCCATTGGCCTATATTTGTATGTTTATGTAAAATTATGGAGTTTACGGGGGTCGAATCCGCCACCTCCATAACCTCCCAAAGGTCTAACAAAAACACCATTACCATCACGCCATCACTTATTACTTAACACATGTATAGTGTGAATTATATTTGAATTGTATCAAGGTTTAAATGGGTGGCCAATGGGCTGAGGGCCTAATCCCTCGACCCTTATCCTTTAGTTCATTGTATACTATGTAACCCACACCTATTTGTGGAAATGGATAACAAAGATACCCCGAATATATCATATGGTATAACCATCTACACACACACACACACACACACACATAACCAATCAACAAAAACACGTGAATATATGGTAGTCAGTGGGGCTTGAACCCCCAACTTACTATATATAACTCCAACTCCTTAGCCACTAGACCAACCATCCCACTCATTTTAGGGCATGACCAAATTTAGTAATAAAGTTGCTAAATGAGCAGATGGAGGTTGGAGGGCCCGAGCCTATATATTGGGCACAGATCCCAATTTTCACATAGTCTGAGGTATACATGGATCTTGAGGTGGCATAGTTTTCAATGTAGGGTATGGATCCCGAGGAAGTATGGATGTCTCGAAGTTTTTTCAAAAGAAGAGGTTAAATATGGTGTCTTGTAAAACATGCCATGAGGCATATTAACGGATTATAGTCATGTTTATACTCATTTTTCACGATTTTTTGCAAGGATCTTGAATTTGATTTCTCTTTTGTGGTTTGAATTAATTTTTAAATACTTATCTCACTTTTTCATTAATGAGCATTTAACACATTGTTTTGCGTGTCAAAGAGGGTGAAATTGAGCCATTTTGGAATTTAGTTGACTTTATAGTCTATAAATATAACTATATTGGCCAATGAACTATGACAAACCTAAAAGTGTGAATGTTTGATATTATGGACCTTGTACAAAGTTCAATGAATGTAAATTTTGTTATTTTAATAGAAAATGGTTATGTGTTGCATGACTGCTGAAAGAGGGAATGTGTTAAGAGAAAACCATGAAAGCTATGAAAGGTGGTGGAGGGGACCCAAAATGGTTGCATTAACCTCCACCAAACCAGTACCATGCTGGAATTAATTGCTCGGATCAGAACAACCCTCTGACCCAGAAATGAATTGTAGTCGGGTTGGTAGGTGGGAAGGCCTCCTCAAGAGTTAATGAGGGGATGGGATAGACCGCCCATATGTAAGTCTTCCAGACCTGACCACAGACTAGTAATTCGGGCCACACTCAAGCTTGCCGAGGAAGGCAAGAAAGGAAGTGTGGTGGGCAGAGGAAGACCTGCGAAAAAATGAAAAGACGAGAGAGGAAACTATCGGGTCTGAGGAAGGATTGAAAGAGGAACAGTGAGTTCTGATCACAGCAAATAGAGATTGAACCAGGAGAAGGAGAGTAACTTTCATCCTTATCTACTTTTCTACTGGGAGAAGGAGAGTAACCTTCATCCCTAACTTCCATTGAGTTGGAAGTAAGAGATTGAATATCAAAGCATCGTGGCTTAAGATCGGGGGTGGCCAATGATAAATCCATTGGGAGTGACTGAGCCTATGGTTGGGTGGAAACGATCACCCCTTTTAGTAGTCGCATCACTCTCTATGCTTCTAATAAGTGTTTTCTTGCCTTATGTTTTTAATTGTAAATAATGGATGCATGTGAGTATTTACATGTCCATAAGGGTTCTTTCTCTGTATTAAATGATTAAGCTATAAGTATGCATTCATTTCCTTAGGAACCTATATTTCAGATTGATTTTCCATATTCCCTAGTCTATTCACTCGAAGGTGTCTTCCCTAGGAATTTACATCGTCGTTACGGAGTCAGAGCTAGCCTCTGGGCATATTTACTGATTTGTTAACCTCATGAGTTACTTTTCCCTGATTCAGAGCTTAAATATCTGTGATTTGGGAAGTTGTTTCCTTCATACCATTAGTCTAGGAGACTCTGAACTTGCACTTATTTCCTTAACTAAAAACCTGACTAAGAGCGGGGATCATAGCCCCAAAGTTTTATAAAGATCCATTTGACCTGGGTCTAGGAACCTTGGAGCTCGAAGCTCCGAGATGTCAAATTGTACGATGGTCAAGTTGAGCCCCCGCAATTGTTATGCACCATCGATCTATGAGCGGATATCGAGGGTGGGGGATCACTACAGAGTGTGAAGGTGAAAGTAGCAGACACACTAGTTCGCAGCCCACAATTCACCCTTTCCATTGATCTCGAAGGGTTGGAAGATCAACGATCCCGGTTAGACTAGGATCGAGTGAGCACTTTCTAGATTGCAGAGGTCTAACTCTCTATTAAAGAGCCCACATGTTGAGGCCCTACAATTTCTGTGAATCGTCGACCATTGTTGACCTTTGATCTGAGGTTGACGCGATCCCTGAAACGCAAGGAGTGTGTGGGATGA
Source organism: Picea engelmannii (assembly GCA_009831015.1). Taxonomy (NCBI): domain Eukaryota; kingdom Viridiplantae; phylum Streptophyta; class Pinopsida; order Pinales; family Pinaceae; genus Picea; species Picea engelmannii. The sequence continues at coordinate 94,745 of ML783378.1, read as the reverse complement.
TGAAAACTTCAAGGAGATCAAGATCATAAGAGATAGCGCTTTCAGGAGCGCAAACAAAATCCAAGAGACAGGCCCATAGGAGGAGCTAGGGTCGAACCCTTTGGCTACTTAGAAAGCCTTCTAATTTGGAGTAAGTCAGAAGTTTAGGAGGAGGAGTGGAAGTGGTCGTTGGATCACATTGCAGAGGATTGACAACCATCTACTTAGAGAAAGGTGCACGAGCCTTAGCTCTCTGCACACATAGGAGAGAGAACCTACCAAAGTTTCGAATTCCTGAAGTAGATTGGGACCATCCATCGTCAAGGAAGATAGGTAGCAAAAGATCCACAACTCTGAATGTTTATGGACGAAGAGGAGGTGAAATAACCGAAGAGGATCATGACCGTTGATCACCAGGAGATACATGTCAACAGATCACCAGCTTTAGGAAATATATTCGAGGGTTTTTAGTTGAGATTTGAAACACCCGAAGCCCGAATAGCCGAAGTGCCGAGAGTCTTCAATCTGTGAGGGGACACTTGTCAACAGATCGTGAGCTCCGGGTAAATTTCACTAGAGCTTCTCAGTTGAGAATTGAGATTTCTGAAGCTTGAATAGCCGAAGTGTCGAGAGCCGTCGATCTATGAGGGGACACTTGTCAACAGATCATGAGATCCGGGTAAATTTCACAGGAGCTTCTTAGTTGAGAATTGAGATTTCCGAATCCCAGAGAGACGAAGTAAAATATCAACCATCCAATCATCCGAAGAAGATATGAATCATCATATCGTCTAAAGGAAACATCAAATGTCGGATCAACCAATTGAATCTAATTTGTCAGATACTGTGAGCTCAGGAGGGGGCAAGTTTGAGACTTGATATTTCCGAAGCCCGGAGATCCAGAAATTCGAAGTAAATCCCAATCATCTGATCAACCGAAGTGAATCCGAATCGTCAGATCATCTGAAGTAAATATCAAGTGTCGGATCACCCGAAGTGAATCTGAGTTTTTGGAGTGCAAAAGGGATGTGGCATGAATCTGTGGACTCCAGGTAAAGTCCCAAAGTAATTCATAGCCGTTAGATCAATAGGAGATGTGGCATGAATCTGTGGACCTCGGGTAAATTCCCAAAGTAATTAATAGCCATTAGATCTAAGGAAGACGTGGCATAGATCCATGCACTCTGGGTAAATACCTGAAGTAATCCTCTATCATCAGATCAAGTGGACACACGTCAATGGATTATAGACTTAGGATAAAAGACATTCATAAAAAGGGTGAAGCTTGAGATTGAGATCTCAGAAGTCTGGAGCCCCGAAGGAGATCTCGACCATTGATAGAGAGGAGGGCCACAGGACCATTGATCTAGTTGAAAGGTCAAACACCCGAAGTAGAAGCAGGGTCGTTGAGTTATGAGGACAGATGTCCAGAGATCGTCAATTCCAGAAGATTGATGTATGGAGGAAAGCAGGGTATGAGATTTGAAAAGTCGGAAGTTCAGAATCACGAAGGAGATCACATTCGTTGATTTAGGAGGGATAGATATGGTTAGTGGATTAGAAAAGGACAGATCTAAACCATTATTTCATTCAATACCATCAATATCAGGAGATCGACGATCCCATAGCATTGCAGGGATCAGAGGTGCATGAACTTTAAAAAGTTGATGACGGGCCGCAATCCAAACCCCAGTTTTGGAGAAAGGACACGTGGAGGCTCAAGGAGAATTGCGGGCCAAAAAAAATTTTGGTTTTAGACCGCCTTTGGTTGCACCTACAATTGTGTGTTTGCGTGAGGGTATCACCCAAGGTCACATCTGAGGAAGGGCCAAGATAAAAGGGGTCTAACACCAACTCCGAGACTTCACTGAAGCGCGAAGGAAAAAGTCACGGGTATCATAAGACTTTCACCAGAAGTTGGAAGGGCCTATGTTTGATTAAGAGGTTCTAGGTCTCAAAGTTTTGCTTGAATCAGAAAATTGAAGAACCTTGACTGGAGGGTCGGGCTGAGTCCCAGACTTGCCAATTAGGAATCGTAGAGGGAAAGGATATCTTCCTGTGAGGACAATGTTTTATTTTTTTTAACCCCATCGTGGGTGTGTTACACATCACCACACCTACAGTTGTACACAATCAAATGGATCCTCCAAGGGAGAAATCTCCACATCAATCAATAATGTCACTTGGACTATGTCATCAAGACCTTGAAATATGAGGTATTGTGTGATGTCTCTCCTCTTCAATTTTTTGATGTTCTTTTGGGCCAACCTTATTTATGGAAACATCATGTTGTATATGAGTCTAGGCCTCATAGTGTTATTATTACTTTGGACATGAAATTATATAGGATACCAGAGTTAGTCCCATCTACTGCCATTTCCTTGATATCTACCAAGAAATGCAGGAATGTCATCTCTTAGAATGGTAAGTTTGTCTTCTTCATGATTCACACCCAGAGTGAGAGGAAGGTTGCAGACACATCCATTTCCTCTATGACAGGTCTCTCCATGCAACAAACGCAAGTGGATAAGGTCATGGAAGAATACAAAGACATATTCTCCTCACCCTCTGGGGTACCTCTGCACTTTCATGTCAAGCACTCAATCAATTTGACCACTGATGCATCGCTACCTAACGGACCATTATGTTTCCTCTCTCTATTGAAAAATGAGGAAATTAAGAACTAGATCCAAGAGATGAAGGAAAATGGGAACATCCACCCAAGATCATCACCTTATGGAATCCAATCATTTTTATGGAGAAGAAAGAAGAGTCATGGCAGCTCTGCATTGATTACCAGGCCCTAAATAAAATCACAGTCAGGAACTAGTACCCAATTCCCTGAATTGACGATATCCTTGACCAGATCAAGGAGGGACAAATACTTCAGTTAGATTGATATTAATTCAAACTACAACCAGGTCCCAATAGAGTAGACCGATGTATGGAATACTGCCTTCAATTACACATAAGGTAATTTTTTAATGTTTGGTCATGCCCTTTGGCTTCACAAATGTCCTGAAACATTTCATGAGGATGATGGACAATATCTTACGACCTTTCATCAATTATTTTGTGGTAGTGTATTTGGATGACATCCTCATATTTGGAAAGAATTGGGTGCAACACATTCAACAAGTTATGCACACTTTGCAACAACACAAGATATATGAAAATTTGGAAAAATGTTTCTTCAGAATGAACAAGGTCCAGTACCGAAGCTACATTTTTTATGAGCATGGGGTGCATGTCTATCTAGCCACAATCTAGGTCATCTATGACTATCCATCCTTGACCACACTCACTGAGCTTTGTAGCTTCTTAGGCCTTCCCAATTTCTATCGCAGGTTCGTGTTGGGATTCTCCCACATTGCATGGGCCCTTATCCAAGTGACTAGGGGTGGTGGCAAGGAAAAACTTGTGTGGGGCCAGTCACAACAGAAAGAGTTCGATGATTTGAAGCAGTGCTTGGGCTCAGCCCCAATTCTCTCATTACCCGACCTGCAACAACCATCTGAGATTGATAAAGATGCTCCAAACTATGTTGTAGGAACAATTCTCACTCAGCATGGACATCCTGTGGCCTATCATAGTGAGACGTTATCAGATATTGTCCATAAGTACCCCACTTATGACAAATAAATTTACTCCATTGTATAATCCTTCCACCAGTGGAGGCATTACATTCTTGGGAAGGAGACAGTCATCCAAAATGATCATAAGCCTCTGCAGTTCATGCAGACAAAAGGAAAATTATAGAATGACCACCATCATAAGTGGTCCACATACTTGCAACAGTTCCATCTCAAGATCAAGTATAAGACAGTGAGCACCAAAAACATTGTCGACTGCCTCATCCAACCTCCATTTTATGCACTAACCACGGTGATACACTCTTGTGGACATGAGACCTATGGATGGCCCCAACTCTATGAGAGAGATCCTGGCTTCGCCACTACCTACCAGATGATGGGAGTAAACATAATTGTCATTGATTTTCATCTATAGGAGAGGTTCCTGTGCCATCTGGTCCATCTCTGCATTCCATCAAGTGAGTGAGCGAAGATGATTTGGGAAGCTCACTAAATTCTAGTGGTAGGATACCTCGGTGTAGAGAAGACAGTGGAAACGCTGGAGAAACATTGCTATTGGCCGAAACTTCGACAAGATGTCAACAAGTATATCAGGTCATGCACGGCCTGCACCATTGCCAAATCAACCATTAAGAAAGAATGTATGTACACCCCTCTTCCTACTTCTAATAGACCCTAGGAATTCATCTCAATGGACTACATGTTGGGCCTTCCTTCAACCAAGTAGGGAAGTGAATTTTTTTTCATGGTTGTTGATCAATTTTCCTATATGGTGATTTTGGTCGCCTGTAAGAAGAGCATCGCAATAGAGGCCACTACCAAGCTCTTCTTCGAACAAGTGTGGGTACATTCTAGGATACCAAAAACCATCATCTCTGATTGGGGCAACTAGTTCCTCAGCACATTCTAGTTGAGACTCGAGTCATGGCTAGACACCAAGCTCACCAAATCCACGACCTTCCACCCCCAAACATATGGCCACTAAGGTCATTAACAAGATGATCATGCATATTTTGCGCATGTACAATTCCAAACATCCGCGCACATGGGATGAGATTCTTCCATATGTTCAACACAGTTACAACAAAGCCATGCATAGCTCAACCAACCACATCCCCTTTCAAGTGGGGTTTGGATTTCAACCATTGAATCCCATGGATGTTGCACTACCCCTTGCATCCACATAGGAAGAATTGTCCCATGTGAAAACCAAAGCTGATAAATCCACCCGGTTCAATGAATGAATCCAACACATCTTCCAATACATTCAATATATTCCGGAGAAGTCCAATTCCAAGTACAAGTCACACCATTATCAACACCAAGTGCCACACAAATTTCAGGTGGGAGATAAAATTTGGTTTCAATTGTAGAAAGAACGCCTTAGAGGACCCCATCGAAAGCTTCATCCACTACAGTATGTACTTTATACCATCACCAAGTTTGTGGGTGGCAATGCTTTTGAGCTCAAAATTCCTCCCTTCCCTAGCTTTCACCCAGTGCTTAATGTGGACCTCCTTCGGCCATACTTTCCACCATTATTGGACACCTCAGAGGTAGCAGAACGGTTGAAACCGAAAGAGCTCAACCCTGACTACATTGAATAGGCATCCACTGATCAGATCGTGGAAACACATTTCAAGTTCACTCTCCAACAAATATTTCATATTTATCGTGTTGTCAAAGAAGGGCAGCTCCTGCACCAAGACAAGTGTCTCACCCAAGGAAAAATTCAACAGAACTTTCCTCATTTGATGGTGGAACTCAACACAATGTAGAAAATTTATTCCTAAGGGGGGAGGATTGATCTAGGTGGAAATTAGTGGCTACCCAACTATTCCAATAGGCTCACATACATATTGCATCTTGGCATTTTCAGTTTTCATCTTGGCAATTTTTTTATAGCTTTACGGGTCCTAAACTTTTGCGGCCGTTTTGAGGCCCTAAAAAACGTTTTTTGGACCTCCCATAGTGCCATTGCTACTAGAATTAGAGTGTGGTGACATGATGTGTATTTCTCAGATATACCTTTCCAACAGGCTATCGTGTGCCTAAAATGGAGATCGTATGCAAAAGTTACGACCCCAGGAAGTTGATGTATCAACTTACCCCAACGAGGCCCACATAAATTTTGGCGCTTCATCTCCTATGGTTAAGTTTTTGGATTTCTAGGGTTTTGGCCTTCATGTTTGATGTAAAAAGAATTTTGGAGCCTCATTGTACTCATATTCTTGTGAATGTGTATCCATCACATCTCTTCTCAGAGATAAGCTACCACCATTGTAGCAAGCTTGTTTTATTTTGCATTTTACAGTTGTAAAATATTTCTTGTGGCATTTTGTATAGGTGTGGCATTTTGTGCTAGAACAATGGCATGGCATGTCCAGTCAAGGAATGGCATGGTAAGGCAAGGAAAGACATGGAAAGGAAAGGAAATTCATTGAAAGGAATGGAATGGTAAGGGAAGGCATGGTGAGGTATGTCATGGAAAGGAAATATATGTAATGGGATGGCATGGCAAGGCAAGACATGGATTGGAAAGGAAAGGAATGACATGACAAGAAAAGGAAATGAAAGGCATGTCAAGGAAAGGCATGGATCGGAAAGGAAAGAGATGACATGACAAGAAAATGCAATGCAAGGTATGGCAAGGTAATGCAAGCCATGGCATGGCATCGCATGGAAAGACAAGACATGACACAACAAGGCAAGGTGTTTCATGGCATGGGATGGCATGGCATGACAAGGCATGACATGGCAAGGTGAGGCAAGTAAAGGCATTAAATGGAAAGGAAAGGCAATGCAAGGCATGGAATGACATGTCATGGCAAGGCAAGGAAAGACGTGGCGTGCAAGGAAAGGCATGGAATGGAAAGGAAATAAAAGAAAAGGCATGGCATGGAAAGGAAAGGCAAGGAAAGGCATTGAAAGGCATGTAAAGGAAATGCAAGGCATGGCAAGGAATGGCTTGTAAAGGAAAGACATTCCATGGCATGGAAAGTGAAGGCAAGGTAAGGCATGGCATGGAAAGGCAAGGCATGGCATGGCATGGAAAGACATGGAATGACAAGGCAAGGCAGAGCATGGCATGGAAAGGCATGGCATGGCAAGGTAAGTCAATGCATGGCATGGCATGGCATGTCCTGGCATGGCAAGGAAAGGCATGACATGGCAAGGCAAGGCATGGCATGGAACGACAATGCATGAAACTGCATGACATGGCATAGAAAGGCATGGCAAGGCATGGAACATAAAGGCAAGGAAAGGCATGATAAGGCATGGCATGACAAGGCATGGCATGGAAAGGCATGGCATGGAAAGGAAAGGAATGGAAATACATTGCATGGGAAGGCATAGCATGGAAAGGCATGACATGGAATGAAATGACAAGTGAAGGGAAGGAAAGGCATGGCATGGTGTGGCATGGAATGAAAAGGAAATACATGGTAATTCATGGGATTGCAAGGCAAGTCTAGACATGGAAAGGAAAGGAAAGGCATGGAAAGTCAAGGAAAGGAAGGGAAATATGTAGTAAGGCAAGGCTAGACATGGAAAGAAAAGGGAATTCATGGAAAGGCATGGAAATGAAAGGTCTAGGTATAGGTCTATGTATGTAAAGGAAAGGAAAGGCAAGGCAATGCATGGCAAGGCAAGGCAATGCATGGCATGGAAAGGCAAGGCATGGCATGGAAATTCAAGGAAAGTCAAGGCATGGCATGGAAAGGTAAGGCATGTAAATGCATGACATGGGAAGACACACACACACACACACATATTCAACATCATCCAAAATGACACATCTTTCCAAATATACAAAACGATAGTAAGTGCCCTAACATATAAAACAACCATACGATGGCCTAGATACAAAATGGAAGTCATTGGTCACTCATTCACTACTACCACCCTCACCACCCTCATGAGAATCCTGGAAATCAATATTTCTTCTCTTTCTCAAAGAAGCACCTCGAGTGGTTTTGCGCCTGGGTGTGGTTTGTCACTCTAAAGACTACACAAAGAAAAAACATTGTTATACATTTTTTTCCATAATGAATTAAAAGACATACAAAATGATACTTTGTAATTCAACATAAGACAATTCATTGTATATGGTATTGACAATTTTGAGGGTGTTACCTTCCTCCACGACCCTAATCTCTCAGTGATGCCACCCTACATAAGTTACAAGGATGAAATCATGAAATTTAAACAAATATGCATAAAATAAATTTTATTCACAATACATAAAAAATGATCATCTACACATTATCTCAACATGAATGTATCTGATATCGATGAAGAGTCACAAGAATGTGGAGCACTCAGTTGTACAACCTGCTCCAAGGAAAAATCTAGTGTGGCAACCTTGGTCGATGGTTTAGATGGAAATGGTGGGGGGGCAGTGGGTGGAATACAGGTGCATCCATTGTGGATGGATGCAATGGAAGAGGTGTTGTGGATGAGTGTCTTGTGGGTGCATCCACTGAGGATGCAACGAATAAGAAAGATACTGGGGGTGGGCGATGATGAACCCCCATGGGTTGTACAAGTGATGGAATAATGTCTGGCCTGGAAATAGGTAACCCAAAATCCATGGTCAACTACCAAGGGAATGAAGTAGTACTGTAACTAGATAAAATATCAGCAACCTGCATACATATTAAAAATATTGTTATTAGTACCAAATAGTAAAATCCAACAACATAAATGAAAACAAATTGACATTTAAATGAGATTTATCTCAATACATGATACCTGTGAAGCAGGTGACTTGCCCATCCCAAGTGGACATTGGTTGGCACTTCCTAGTCCCACAACCTATAGAAACAGAAGAGCATTATAAATTTGAGGATGCTAGAAAATAAATAAATCACTATGGTGAATTTATAAAATGTGACACATACCTGTGTATGTGAAACGTTGAATGAGCAGGTTGCCTCTACTGTTGCACTTGTGATGGAGAAAAACACCAATGCATATATCAGTGTAAAGGGTATGTTATATGGACTTAGAAACTGCAAAACATCATACAATAAAATATCAAAATAAATACAAAAAATACTATATAAATATATAATGATGAATAGAATAGACATGGTTAAGATACGAATCTCCTCCATGAAGCTCTCATGTCCACTGGCCTCCATAGGACCATAGCAAGTCTGCCCACAAATCGAGCATATGTTAGGTTCACATGGATGAATGTTATTTCCATCTGCCCTCTCCTCACTTCACGTTGCTCTAGGGGTTGAAAGTCCAACCCCTCTATCAATGTCACCGACAGACACCTCCTGTTGATATAGTGCAACAAAGATACCATGTTGCACTAGGCTCTAAGTCAAGGATGATAGAGCTACATGTACCTGTTGTAATCCCTCTACAACATGAGGATGTTGGGTAGGGGAGTTAGGCCTTCACCTGGGGGATGAGGACCTAACATGAGATCACTCCTAGAATTCTCTCGGTCCTGTGTAGACCCTCAAACCACCCTCTGGAAGTCACCAATGTCAAAGTAGTTCACATGGTGACCCAAAATAAATTTTGCCCATAATTTTCTCAATAAATATAAAGGCACCTTCCTGTTATTGTAGGGAGGTGGATCAAATAACATGAACCACCTATCCATCCATTTTTGAAGAATTTGTACGTGGATGCACCAATCAATACAAATGCGTTTCTTGGAGACAAGTGGTTGTTGTCCAGATCGAGAATCAATAAAAAGGGACATCAAATCTTGTTTTGAAATACCCAAGCCTTTAACTTGGTTTCTATCTAGTCCAGTCCTACAAAACTCAAACATTCTATCCCCGTATTCAGAAATATAAGTTAATTTCCCTTAGGAAGTTGCAATGGACTTCACAATGACGTCCAATGATGTTTCCAATGAATCTCAGCTAGGTTCCCTAGTTCCACTTAAATAATTTACAAGTGATCTCAAAGCAACCAACCCCTCATCAATTTGTATGTTTATGTTTGGTGGTTGTGGTGGGTTGGGGTTTTCCTCACCTTGGTTAGCTTGTGGGTGGTTTTCATTGTCTCCGGGTTCTATTTTAATAATATTTGTTGCAATATAATAAGGAAACTTAATAAGTGCAGTTATGAAAAAGGTATTACAAACAACGATTTCATTTTATCCCAACAAAATCATTAACATCATTTTGTGTAAAAACAAAGAAAAACTATGTGTTATCTTTACAATGAACTTGAAAAAAACTTATACAAGATTAGTGAATTCTTGAGAGATTTACATTCAAATATTAATTATGTGCATTAATTAGTTTCATCGATGTTTATTGTGTTCTCTTCAAAATTGTCATTGAACAACATATTTTTAGTAACCCTTGCGAATAAGTTTTCAATGCCATTGAAATTTACATCCATAACCCATGACTAATTGTTTTGTATTTTTTCAAACCCAAGAGAGGAAACAAAGATAACAAAGGAAATGAAAAAAAATCAAGCATAACCAGGTAGAGTTGGAAACTGAGGTAAGGCCTTGGGATTTGCTCCAACTCTTTACTTGCTCAAATAGAAAAAATCATGAAGTGCAGTGTGCAAATGGGCACAAAACATGACTGCGGTCTCTTAAAAAATGAGCACAATATGAAAGTGTGCACGTTACTAGGACAATGTGCCTATGTGGCACACTGAGTGGAGGTTCGGTTTTTCCGAACCTATAACATCAGGAACACATGCACGTTCCTACGGGTGCGAATTTCCTATTGACCCCCTTGCCACTTTTTCGTCCACCAAATTTGTACACACACGCTAATGTTAGCCTCATAATCCTAAAGTTATATAGTTGAAGTATTTTTTTAGTTCAAATGTTTTTATAAATTAATTTATTCTAGTTTGTTATGATAAAGACACCTAGCTTCTATGTAAATGACACCTATCATACTCACGTGATTGGTTAAAATTTTGTATGTATTGGTTAAAATATGCTACTAGCTAAGATAGGTTAGATAAAGTTACATTTTACATATAGGATAATAACACATTGTATTATGCATTTCACAACCAATTCGAGATCCAAAAGTAATGATTGCAAGACCACAATCTAGATAGGTTCTCTATTCCAAATGATGTGAAGTATAATTGAGACCTTACATTGAGGAGAACCCCTTCCCATTGATCAAAGTAGTTTTCCCACAACAATAAATTATAATAGTTTTTTTTTTTAAATCTTTATTATCAACTTAATTTTTTTCAATTTAGTTTATTAATTTTAAGTTAAGTTGCACAACTTATCCAATTTAAGTTTAAATTAGTTTGTTTTTTAATTATTACTAATTTTATTTTTTTTCAATTTAGGCTTTGAATTATTATAAGCTTTTTTTTTTTTTTTAATTTAGTTTATTAACTTTAAGTTAAATTATTTCATGAATTTTTAATTTAATACCACTTGTTTTTAATTATCAATTGAATATAAATTTATCCACTCAAATTAAAATTACAGTTTCTTAAATTTAATACCGCATGTTTTTAATTATCAATTGAATATAAATATATCCACTCAAATTAAAATTACAGTTTCTTAAATTTAAAATAACTAATTATAATAGTGTAGTTGAACCATAAATTGACTAATTAAACATCTTAGTATAAAAAGGAAAAAATCAAAAAAATAAAATACAAAACATTATTCAAGTAATGAGACATGAGATAGAAATACAATCTAATCGATATTAAAATTAAAAACTAATTATTAATATTTCATGGTTTTATTAATAATTACGGATATTATTTATAATTATTTTTATTACAGTAGTGTAAGAGATTAGATCAATCCTTTATAATCCTTTATAATGGATATTATTAAGTATTTGACTAATTAAATGAATATTATTGGGTGTTAATCATCATCATCATTAAGTATTTGACTAATTAAATACTATTAATATAAAATCAAAATTTTTCTTTGACAAAATTAAATTAATATATTAATTAAAAACTAATCATTAATATTTCATAATTTTATATTTATAATTATTTTTAGTAGAGTAGTGTAAAACACTGTTTAATCCTTTCTACTTAATATAACTAAGTATTTGACTAATTAAATACCATTTATATAAGAAATTAAAATAAAACTAATATATCTATTTAAAAATATATAATTGATTAAGAGTATATGATATATTAAAAAGAAAGATTATGATGATGATGACGATAATGATGATTAACATCCACTAAGACCTAATTGGTCTATCGGACCTTAAGAGGGTAAGTGATTACTTGTGATTCTTTAGAATTTTGTTTCTATGCTCGAAAAGCATTAAGAGAAGCTTTCCAAGATCACCATACTTTTGTTGAGT
>ML783378.1:60828-81972 GCA_009831015.1 Picea engelmannii | reverse complement strand
TTCTCATACATCCTTATTGCAGCAGCCCTCAACTCGAGAGGCACTTTTATCTCTTCCAGCCTATTCCAAAGGTTTTTCCTAGGAACCATGTCAAAAGCTTTTCTAAAGTCAACAAAACAACAAAAAAGATTGGTTTTAGTATTTCAAAACTCCTCTGCAGTGATCCTAAAGGTAACAAGATGGTCCACAGTTGAATGATATCTCCTAAACCTGGCCTGGCCTTTAGTTCTTTTACCGTGACTTTCTAGCCAAATGCTAATCTTCTTTTCCAAAATGATTCCATAAATCTTGGCTAAAATCGAGCTAATCATAATGGTCCTATAATTAGAGGGAATGTTTTTATACCCATTTTTAAAAATAGGAACAATGAGGCTTTGCGTCCAGGGTTTAGGGAAGCCCTGTTTGACTGCTAAATTGAAGATCTTGTGTATGTGAGGGATAAGGATTGGCCCTCCGATTTTAAAAATTTCATCTTGGTAGCCTTCAATGTCCTTAGCTTTCCCATTTGTGAGCCGCTTAATCCCGAACTCTATGTCATCTAAAGAAAAAACTTCTTCCTTTGTAGGGACAATAGGAATAGTTTCCATGGAATTAGGGAACTCATAAAGACTTTTAAGGTAGGAATTCCAGTCCGTTAAGGTAATTCTATTATTTTCTTTAGTATTACGTTTTAGAATTTGGCTCCAGAACTTCATAGGATCCAACTTGTATAATTGTGAAAGTTTCTCTTGCCTTTTATTGATATAGTATATTTTTTTCCTTTTAATTAGGGCTTTGTACGTATTGATCTTATCAAGTTTTAAGGGCTCATAAGAAGAATCCCTAATGGCTTTCCTAGCAATTTTACATTCTTTATCATACCAAGGGTTGGTTGTTCTATTATTCTTTTTATGGGACACCTCGAAAGAGAACTTGTTAATGGAAGTGGAAAGGGTAGTTGTAAAATTATGATAGAGTTCTTCAATGTTGTCCTTATAAGTTAGGAGTTTTAATTTACTATTTAAATCCTTTAAGAAAATGTCAACTTTACATTTGTCAAAGCACAAATTCCTTTGATTGTCATAATTCTTTTCAATGGTGCTCCTATGCATGGAAAATTTTAGAGTTAGGGTTAAAGGTTTATGATTAGAGTCAGTGACGGCAACTGCGCTCATCGGAGCACGCTCGCCTCCTCCAGGACCTTCTTTCTTCTTGACCCGAAGAGCGTTAATGCTCTTCTATCTTCCAATCGGAAGATCTACACCCATAGTTCCTTCGCGCGACTTCCCCTTTATTTACTTGTCGGGAAATCAGAACTCGTGGCTCTACGAGCTCAAAGTCTATCTCTGGGTTCTCGAATCTCCAAGACCTGAGATGCTAGTCAACGCTGACCTTCTTCCGCCTCTATCGGAACTTCGTTCTATCGCGACTTCGCGATTTGCGACGGCCAACACTTAAGGTTCCAACCGTCGATACGCGACGCGTCGAAATGCTGATCTCGCGACCTCGCTCCCTCACGACTTCACCACTCACGAGATCAAATGACTCCTCCCTCGACTTCCGAAGCCCGAGACGCTGATACCTGAAATATCGCTATCTCGCGAGTTCGCTACTCGCGAGGCCAAATAAATCCCTCGTCGACTCCTGATGCCCGAGATGCTGAACCTCCGATATTTTTCGCCACCTGTCTTCCACTATCACCTGTGGCCCACACGACTTACGTGGCTGTCGGAATGTCGCTTCTCGCACTCTCGCGACTTCTGTTGCATAAAGTTGGAAGCTTACCTCACGAACTTCCGATTTGCCGATCCACAAGTAGAATCAACGCTCCTCACGATCCCGATCGACAGTTCCTGCCCTTCCGAGCTTCGAACTTATTCCGCTCCTGCACTATAGCCTTCTTGCACCTCCACAAGATCTGACGATCCACGACACTTCGCGATATCTCCTCGGAGGATTTCGTCCATCCGTTTCTCCTTGCATAATCCACGAACAAGAAGTGTCTCTCCATGAGACTTGGTCGCCAACCTTACGACGCTGCTTCTCAACCTTTCCACTCTACTTCTCTCTTCTTCCCTTCAAAAACTCGAAGGCCTATCCTTCCTGATATTTTCTCACAACTTTCAAGAACCTTCCAGAAACTCCTTGCATGCACTCCTTGCGGAAAAACTTTAACAATCGACTGAGTCTTGAAACCTTCTCAACTCTGCGCACACCTGCAACAGTAGTCTTTCACTCCCTTTACTCAGAATCACAACTCTGAGACTTCGTCCAACCTACGCACACCTTGCACGGCTCCGGTGCCAAATCTACACTTCTGAGAACTTAAAACAAAAGTTACCTCTATCTGAACCCTTCTGTCAATGCACTCCTTGCGGACGATTCAACTGCACTCCTTGCAGGAATTCTCTGGTTCAAGATAGAGAAACAATTTAAACTAACTCCTTGTTCTCACAGACTTCAATTCAACCATGAAATCACATACACAACATATAAAAGCAATGCATGACAAGAAGCAAACATTCACGAGCATAATATCATCAATACACAAAGAATAACACAACCATGGAATTGAATCAAAGCTTTTCTATCAATTCAATGTCTGTACATGGAAGTTATTCATACACTTTTGTGCATGCTCTTCTCTTCAGAATGCTTCCGTGATAATAATACAATGTACAAAGGAGGGTGTCTATATCCGGTTTCCCTCACGAACTCTAAAGCTATCAAATCTAGAACTAAATTCCTATCTACTTTACATTAAGTCTATTAAATGCCTCAACTATTTTAAGGATGTGAGATATCCGCTCAAGGTCCATTACAATATATAAGTAAAGGAATAATTTAAGATCGCGCAACAATTCCAAAGTGAAATTAAAAAAGAAAATTTGTTGTCTTGTCCAGTTGTCTTTCTGCCTTTTGCGCTGGCTCGCTTGACGTGGGTGATGCTCCTGCATCATACTCCCTCGCTTGAAAAATTTCATGGGCTCTTGTCCATGAGCTTCTGCACGGTCTGTCCATGCTTCTGTATTATTGCTTCAGTTTCCCAGCTGGAATCCTCCACTGGGTGATTCTCCCATTTGATCAGATACTCAAAATACTGCTTTTGCCTGGTCTTCTTACACACTCACTTGTCTAGTATGCATTCCATCTGCGGCTTCTCTGCTACTGGTAATTGTTTCATCCACTAGATTACTGGTTCCTCAGTTCCGGTCTTTGCTTCTCTAGCCCTGTATGGGTATAAGTCTGCGATATTGAATATCGGAGATATCCCGATGCCATCCGGCAACTTAATCTCGTACGCATTTTCTCCGAATTTCCTCAAGACTTTTCATGGCCCAATTTTCTTCATTTTGAGTTTATTGTATGTTCACCTCGGGAACCTTTCTTTACTCAGATGCGCTAGAACTAGATCACCAACTTCAAAATGAAGTTGTCTCCGATGCCGATCTTCTCTACGCTTATACTCCTGATTTGAATTTATCAGTCGCTGCTTCACCTGACTATGAAGTTCCTGTATCACCTCAACAAATTCCTCTGCACTAGCACTGCTAGTTGCAGTCTGTTCTGAATCTCGCAATTCAGAAACTCCTCTCGGCTGTGTGCCATATACAACCTGAAATGGACTTCTACCTGTACTCCGATTCACTGAATCATTATATGCAAACTCAGCCTATGGCAATATGTTGGCCCAACTGCTATGGTGCTCCGTCACCAAGCTCCTCAAGAAATCTCCCAGACTTCGGTTCACCACCTCTATCTGCCCATCCGTCTGAGGATGATAAGCTAAACTAAAAGCCAAGTTAGTTCCTAGCTTCTTCCATAGCGTCCTGCAAAAATGTCCTATGAATTTCGTGTCCCTGTCCGAAACAATACTTTTCGGCAGTCCATGAAGTCTAACGATCTCTTTGAAAAATAAATTTGCGATGTGGGTTGCATCGCTGGTCTTCTGGCATGGTATGAAATGTGCCATCCTAGAAAACCTGTCCATGAACACAAAGATAGAATCAACTCCTCTTTGCTTCCTCGACAATCCCAATACAAAATCCATGCTTATTGCCTCTCATGGCCTCTCCGGTATGGGCAATGGCTGATAAAAACCTACATTCTTCTTTCTTCCCTTTGAATGTTGGAAAATCCTGCATCTGTCAACAAACCTCTTAACATCTGCATGCATCCCTAGCCAAAAATATGATTCGCTCAGCTTTGCAAATGTCTTGTCGTGGCCAAAATGCCCGACCAAACCTTCGCTGTGCTTCTCCTTCAACAGGTTCTCCCTCATGGAGCAATTCAGAATACACAGCTGATTGCCTCTGAACAACAATCCTTCCTGGATCATGAAATCTATCCAAGGGCTCCGATCTCTGAGAACTGGATTCTCAGCTGCTTCATATGCTTCTCCGAAATATACATCTTCTGCATACATATCCCTGAGATTTTCAAAACCCAAGGTTTTGACTCGAAACTCTTGTAGCAACAAACATTTCCTGCTCAAAGCATCAACCACTTTGTTAGCAGTACCTGAAATGTGTTTAATTACAAACGTAAAATTCTGCATATACTCTACCCATTTTGCATGTTTCTGATTCAACTTCTCTTGTTGTGTCACAAAATGCAATGCATGATTATCATTATACAAAACAAATTCTTTTGGGATCAAGTAATGCCTCCACTTATTCAGTGCCTATATGATAGCATAATTTTTTTTATCATACATGGAGTATTTCAGTTTCACCTCATCCAGCTTCTCGCTGAAATATGCAACTGGTCTGTCATCCTGACTCAAGACTGCTCCTATGGCATACCCACTGGCATCACATTTCACTTGAAATGTTTTCTGAAAATCTGGCAACACCAACACTGGTTGCTCTGTGATCTTCCTCTTCACAGATTGAAGCTCTTCTCAGCCTCATCTGTCCAATGAAAAAACTTATGCCGCTTCTTCACTGTGTCCATCATCGCTGCGCTAATTCCACTGAAATTCCTGATGAACTTTCTGTAGAAACTAGCCAAACCATGGAAACTTATCACCTCGAAAATATTTCTCGGTGATGGCCAATTCTTGATCACGTCCACCTTCTCTGGATCCATCCTCAACTTATTCGCTGAAATAACAAAACCAAAATAAATGAGCTCTCTCTTCATAAATGAGGACTTCTTCATGTTTATCAACAACTTCTCCTGCTGTAACTTTCTCATCACAATGGCCAAATGCTTCAAATGTTCAGCCTCTGAGTATGTCGTCCAAATAAACAATGACTAACTTTCCGATGAGTTCCCTCAGGACTTCATTCATCAACCTCATAAAAGTACTTGGCGCATTCGTCAAGCCAAACGGCATGACTAGCAATTTGTACAAACCCTCATTTGTCTTGAAGGCTGTCTTCCATTCATCGCCTTCCCTCATGCGAATTTGGTGGTATCCGCTTTTCAAATCTATCTTTGAAAAATAATTTTCCCCACTTAGGAAATCCATTAGATCATCCATTCTCGAGAGTGGAAAACTGTACCTGATGGTTATCTTGTTTATCGCTCTTAAGTCGGTACACATCCTCCAGCCTCCGTCTTTTTTCGGACTGAGCACTGTTGGAACAACACATGGACTCAAGCTCTCTCTGACCAATCCTTTGTCCATCAAATCTTGGACTTGTCTTTTGACTTCCTCATTTTCTTGCGGCGTCAACCTGTACGCGGATTTGTTTGGTAAACTTTCTCCTGGTATGAGGTCTATGTGAGGACTCACACTTCTCACTGGTGGCAACGAATGAGGTAATTCGTCCACTATGATGTCAGCGAACTCTTTCAACAGTTCCTAAATCTCATCTGGCAGATCATCCACTCTTGTGCTAGTTAGAACAATCCTCGGCTTTCTGACCACAAAGAATTGTGGATCTTTCTTTTTCTCCATCTCTGTAAGAAGCTCCTTCCCACTCATGAGAAGTATTGTGTTGTTTACTTCCGGCTTCACCTCTTTATCCTTTATCAAAAGCAACGTATGGGTTCTCCCATTCTTCTCCAAAGTATATGTGTTCATTCTCCCATCATGAACCACATTTCTGTCATATTGCCATGGTCTACCTAACAATAAATGACATACGTCCATGGGAATAACGTCACACAAGATCTTATCATTATATCCCCCTATTTTGAATTCAACCAAGCATTGTTTGGTAACACTCACCTGGTGTCCTTTCTGTAGCCACGAAACTTTGTATGGACTGAGATGATCAGTCGTTTCCAACTCCAATTTCTCCACCATCTCGGTCGAAACGAGATTATCCGTGCTTCCACTGTCCACAATAACCTTGCATTTCCTGTCCCTGGTTGTGCAAGCTGTTCTGAACAATCTGGTTCTTTGCACTGAGCTTTCCACCGTTTTCTCAGGTGTTAAAAGGACTTTATGCATCCCAAGTGATCTTCCGCCTTCTGCATCTTCATTCTCAGCATCACGCCTCTGCGCTTCTGCGATGTGAGCTTCTCCAGTATATTTCTTTTTCTCTGGACACTCATAAGACTTGTGCCCATTCTTCCGACATGTGAAACATGTGATAACTCCTCCTCTTCCTCTGCCTCGACCTCTAGTACGAGGAAGAGTGTTTGCATCAACATAATCTCCTCGCTGATCATTTTGTTGTCCTCTCTGTTCAACATATGGCTGCCTCTGTTGTGAGGTTCCACCTCTCTCAACTTTACCCTGAGGTTTCTTCCACTCCTCTTTGGGTTTCTGGAATTTATCCTGGGCAACTGCCTTGCCTCTTGGTTGGCTTCTGCCTCGCCCTCACCGTCCTTGCTTTTGGCTCAGCTTCTCTTCGGCTTTCAAAGCCAATTGGTAAGCATCTTCCACCGTTCAGATGGTTAGCATGCTTAGTTCATCCTGAATGTCATATCTCATACCATTCAGATATCTCGCCACCTTCTCATCATCACTCTCCCGATGACCTACTCTGATGTTCAGTCGATAGAACTCTTCAGTATATTCCTTGACTGTCATCAGCTTCTGTCTCAGGTTCTGCATTCGCCTGAACAGAGTAATTTGATAGTCCCTTGGGATGAACTTCGCTTTCATCTTCACGATCATTCGATCCCAGATTTTAATCTTTTTCTTGCCTTTGCAGTGCCTATCTACTTGTATCTCATCCCACCACAATGCTGCATGTCCTTTCAAGCGCGGAACTGCATGCTTGAATTTCTTATCTTCTTCCACATCTTCATAATCGTAGTATGTGTCAAGAGCTCTAATCCAATATAGCAGCTCCTCTGCATACAGATTTCCTTCGTATACTGGAATGTCCATCTTGGCCTTCGCACCCATCCTTGCGATGGCTTTAATCAACCACTCGGTCGATGCGTCTTCTGCTGTGACCTATTCTTCATGTCGAGCTTCCTCTTCAAACTCAGAATCGCTAAGATCCCCTGCACCAACTCCACGTCTTTGTGCAGTCTCCATCTCCTCAAGCCTTGCTCGGAGATCTCTCATCTGCCACTCCATTTCTGGATTTCCTACCGGCCTACCTCTTCTTCGCACCTCCCTATCTTCGGGATCAGGTGACTGCCTTTATCTCCTTGGCGGCATGATGAATCCTCTTCTTATCTGCTATAGAAAGCAAAGAAATCCCTGCTCTAATACCACTCTGATGGCAACCGCGCTCCTCGGAGCACGCTCGCCTCCTCCAGGACCTTCTTTCTTCTCGGCCTGAAGAGCGTCAATGCTCTTCTATATTCCAATCAAAATATCTACACCCACAGTTCCTTCACGCGACTTCCCCTTTATTTACTGTCGGGAAATCAGAACTCGCGGATCTACGAGCTCACAGTCTATCTCTGGGTTCTCGAATCTCTGAGACCTGAGATGCCAGTCAACGCTGACCTTCTTCCGCCTCTATCAGAACTTCGTTCTATCGCAACTTCGCGATTTGCGATGGCCAACACTTAAGGTTCCAACCGCCGATACGCGACGCGTCGAAATGATGATCTCACGACCTCGCTGCCTCGCGACTTCACCACTTGCAAGCTCAAATGACTCCTCCCTCGACTTCCGAAGCCCGAGACGTCGATACCCGAAATATCGCTACCTCGCGACTTCGCTACTCGCGAGGCCAAATAAATCCCTCATCGACTCCCGATGCCCGAGACGTCGAACCTCCGATATTTTTCTTCACCTGTCTTCCACTATCACCTGTGGCCCACACGACTTACATGGCTGTCAGAATGTCGCTTCTCGCACTCTTGCAACTTTTGTTGCATAAATTTGGAGGCTTACCTCACGAACTTCCGATCTGCCGATCCACGAGTAGAATCAATGCTCCTCGCGATCCCGATCGACGGTTCGTGCCCTTCTGAGATTTGAACTTCTTCCGCTCCTGCACTGTAGCCTTCTTGTACCTCCACAAGATTCGACGATCCACGACACTTCGCGAAATCTCCTCGGAGGATTTCGTCCGTCCGTTTCTCAACCTGTCCGCGCTACTTCTCTCCGCTGCCCTTCAACAAATCGAAGGCCTATCCTTCCTGAGCTTTTCTTGCAACTTTCGAGTCCCTTCTGGAAACTCCTTGCACGCACTCCTTCCGGAAAAACTTCGACAATCGACTGAGTGTTGAAACCTTCTCAACTCTGTGCACACCTGCAGCAGCAGTCTTTCACTCCCTTTACTCAGAATCGCAACTCTGAGACTTCGTCTAGCCTACGCATGCCTTGCATGGCTCCGGTGCCAAATCTTCACTTCTGAGAACTTAGAACAAAAGTTACCTCTATCTGAACCCTTCTGTCAACGCACTCCTTGCGGACGATTCAACTAAACTCCTTGCAGGAATTCTCTGGTTCAAGATAGAGAAACAATTTAAACTAACTCGTTGTTCTCATAAATTTCAATTCAACCATGAAATCACATACACAACATATAAAAGCAATGCATGACAAGAAGAAAACATTCATGAGCATAATATCATCAATACACATAGAATAACACAACCATGGAATTGAATCAAAGCTTTTCTATTAATTCAATGTCTGTACATGGAAGTTCTTCATAAACTTCTCTGCATGCTCTTCTCTTCAGAATGCTTTCGTGATAATAATACAATGTACAAAGGAGGGTGTCTATATCTCGTTTCCCTCTCGAACTCTAAAGCTATCAAATCTAGAATTAAATTCCTATCTACTTTACATTAAGTCTATTAAATGCCTCAACTACTTTAAGGACGTGAGCTATCTGCTCAAGGTCCATTACAATATACAAGTGCGCTGTCTCTTAAAGGAATCATTTAAGATCACGCAACAATTCCAAGGTGAAATTCAAAAAGAAAATGTGTTGGCTTGTCCAGCTATCTTTCCGCCTTTTGCGCTGGATCGCTTGACGTGGGCAATGTTCCTGCATCAGTCAGGCTCATGGTCGTTTAAAAGGTCAAAAGTTGTTATTTGGTTGGAAACATGGATATCATATATCACATAATCTACAACACTACTACCTATCCCATGAATACAAGTCATTTGGTTGGAGTTTGGCCACTTCATTACTCCATTGCAAATTATTAGGTCTTGAGAGTTGCAGATCTTGACCAACTCAGTACCAAACAAATTCTCAATTAGGTCTTGAGAGATTCTCTTGTACCTATTAGATAAAACAAGGTCCTCATCTAGCCATAAAGGATTTTGGTTGGAGTCATCACTTAAAAGAGTAGCTTGTTTAGTTGCAGTCCTAGTATTAAAGTCTCATAGCGGGAGGATATTACCTTCATTTTTCAAATTATAAATGTCTTCTTCTAAATTATTATAGGGACAATTTTTATCTAGATTATTTTTGTTATAAAAAGTAGAATTAATAGGTGCAAAATAACAAATTGCTATATACATATTCTTAGCATTGGTGTCTGAAATTTCTATCCAAATGTATTGATTAAGAGGGTCAATCTTATGAAGTTGAATGTGAGGAGAAATTATTTTTCTAATATAACAAGCTATGCCTCCTATCCCTCTACGATGGGATATTTTATTCCATGCCGACCACAAGACAAATCCTTCCATGTTGGGGACCTTAGACTCCTCATGCTCCCAAGTTTCAGCTAGACACATAATATCAATACCACTCGGGATCCAACTTATCATAGGACCTTTGCGCCATGGAAAGCCACGACAATTCCAAAAAAGGATCCCAAGTGTCCCAAATTCCTATTTATTATTATCCTTCTCGTCTCTATCCCTAACAATAGCTTTTCGATTTCTAATTATTGCCCATTTTCCTTCTTTCGTGGCTTCTTTTACCTTTTGAACTTCCTTCCTTAATTCAGCTTGGTCTTCGGGAATGAGGTCTTCATTTATAAATATTCCCGACCCTTTTAAGCTCGTAGATTTACTAAGTATGCTATATTTATGATCATTACAACTTATTTTGACACGGATTAGCCTATCTTTGTGATCAATTATTTTTACTAGCCTCCTTGCTTCTATGAGGTAAGTTGTATCAATTTGTGATTTGTTTTTTAATTCTTCTTTTACTATTGCTAGCATATTCTTCTTTTACTATGTTTTTTAATATAATTTATAGTTATGCATTTATTATTGTTTTAAATTTATTTATAAAATAAAAACCCATTAATTAGTTAACAATTTTTAAAGATTTATAAAAATAAATTTACTTTTAATGGAATATAACCACTATAATCTTTTTATGAAATTTTCTTTTTGTGTCTAGAAGCGCTTTATAATTTAATATAAGAGATGTTAATGTAGCACATTAAAATAATAATAATAAATCTAAATATAAATATAAATAATAAATAAAAAATTATGTAAGCTATTTGAGAATAAGAGAAGAGATCATTTTACGAAATAAGTATTCTATTAAAAATATTATCAAATCAAAATTTAAAGAGAAAATGTAATGTGATAAAGAATAATGCAATAATTAATATAAAGACACATGCATGGTTGTGGATATTATATAGTATATGTTGGGACTAAAGTATTAGAAATTAAATATGAGGGTAAATTATTAATAATCCATAGAATGCATGGTTTGTGAGAGATAATATTTAACATGAGTAATGCAATATTTAGTATAAATATCAATTAATGTTAATCTCATTGCTGCAATGAACAATTATTTTAGGTTAAAAGTCACAGATATTTTGTATTTACTTTCCTTAGTGAAAATTTAAGAGTAAATATTCTTTCTTTAAAAAACTATTTACTACAACATTTTTAATCAATCACGCATTAATTTAACATAACATTTACATGAAAATACATGTGAATCCTGAATTCAAGTATATGTTCAACATATAATCATATAACATATTAATTTATATAACATATAATTATAATCATATTAATTAATTTATATATTTAACATATAATTGTAATTAATTTATTATTATAGTATTATGTAGAAGGATGAGATTAATTCGAGTTATGGATTATAATTTAGTTACATAGTTGTAATGATTTATAGTCTATATTATAATAATGAAATTAATTTATATAGTCTACCTATTTTCTAATCAAATTAATATATAGTGATTATGATGATTAATGTCCACTAAGATCTAATTGGTCTATCGGATCTTAAGAGGGTAAGTGATTACTTATGATTCTTTAGAATTTTGTTTCTGTGCTCGAAAAGCATTAAGAGAAGCTTTCCAAGATCACCATACTTTTGTTGAGTTAAGAGGTTAGGAAGGTTGGTATGTGATCAATATTTTGAAAATGGGATCTAATATGGGTATAGGTTGGACAATCTAAGAGAAAGTGCTTTTCATCTTTAACCTTCTTAGTGTCACAAAGGTGACACACTCTTTCATCCCATGGCGTTTTAGGAATTGACCAACGTCGAGTTTCACTATGGAGCTCGTGAGAATTTGTTCTTATCTTAGCAATCCTTATTTTTTTCTTTACACTTGGCAAAACAGATAGACAATTTTCATCTTCTAGATTAGGGTTTATTACATCTTTATAATACCTTAATTTTCTTTTTTCCTCTAACTCTTTATCACACCACATTTTTTCCTTAAATTTTGATTTGACGTTTTTTTTAATAGTATCTTTATTCTACAAAATGGTTTCTTCCATGATTTCCCAATAGTTTAGCCAAGACCGGGCGTCTTTATGCCATCCTAGCTTGAGTCGATGGTGGTTATGACTTGATTTTGAAGAAATTTTAGATAGCCTCTTGTCTTCCATGTTGTTTAACTTGTTCTTATACATTAGGTATCTAGTCATAGCCATGTTCTAAATGGGGGAGAGGTTTGTTTCTACTAGGAGGATGGGATAGGGCATATTTCCTTTAATTTTGAGATTATAGGTTATAACCTATTATTAGTACTAACAACAACCACTTTATAAAAGTGGTTGATATGCACCATTTTACACATATTCAAATTAATGATGCCAGACGTATATCAACCACTTTTATAAAGTGGTTGTTGCTAGTTGATGACCGACATGCTTTGGGAACTACCATTAATATATTAATACATTTAAATAATATAATAATATAATATTACGTTAATTTAATATATAATAAAAAATGTATAAATTAAAGTATTAATTGATTGATAAATGTATTAAAGTATAAATGTAACGTATTAATTGATTGATACATTAATAATGATGGAATGTATTAATGTATTTAGTAATAGATTACATTAATGTAATGTATAATGTATTATAAATTAATATTATACATTAATAAATTAATTTATGATACATTAATGTGTAATATATTAATAGATTAAAATACTCATATATTACATTACATTGATACATTGATGTGTAATCTAATATTAATATAATATATAATAAACATTTATAAATAAAAATATTAATTTACCTTAGTGTTTAATGTAACAAGTGTTTAATGTAACATATTAAATGATTGATATATTAATAATGTAATGCATTAATTAATTAATTAAATAATGCATTGATAAAGTAATAATACAATAATGTATTATGTAAATATAATACATTAATAGTAATGTATTATACTACCATTAATATAATGTAATATATTTAGTAGTGTATTAGTAATGTGTTATACTACCATTGCTATAATACATTAATAGTAATGTATTATACTATTATTAGTATAATATATTATTAGTATTATACATTACTATTAATGTATTAATATATTAATGTTTAATGTAGCATTACTACTATTGATATATTGATGTGTAATCTAACATTAATATATTATATAATAAACATTTATAAATGAAAGAATTAATTTACATTAATGTTTGATGTAACATATTAAATGATTGATAGATTAATAATGTAATGCATTAATTAATTAATTAATTAATACATTGATAAAGTAATAATACTATAATAAATTAATACAATAAATATATTAAATGCATTAAAAAATAAATTACTAAAGTATTAATACATTAGTCAAGTATTAATACACTAATCAAGTAATACATTATTATATTAATATATAATGTACAGTGATAAACTATTAATACATTAAAAATACATTATTACATTGTTGTAATATATAAATTAAAGTATTAATGCATAATGTAACATATTAAATATTAATACATTAATGTGATAAACTATTAATACATTAAGAATACATTATTACATTGTTATAATATATAAATTAAAGTATTAATGTATTATGCATAAAGTAACATATTAAATATTAATATATTAATAATGTAATGTATGAATTAATAAATACATTAATACATTTTTAACTAATACATTCTTAAAATATTAATACAATAATAAATTAATACATTATTAAAATAATAATACATTAATAAAAATATTATTAAAGTATTAATATATTAATACATTTAATGAAAATGATTGTGGTTGATTATGGTGGAACATCATCATAATTTCTTATGTTTATTATGGTCATGACTATGAATGATATTAATGTATATTGTAATGTATTAATTTAATTAATTAATACTTTTTTAATAAATACATTACTAAAGTAGTAATATATTTTTATATTAATATAATTTATAATTTAAAATATTAATTTACATATATATTATAAAATATTAATTAATTAATGCATTAATAATGTAATGTATTAATTAAGTAATACATTTATACAATATTAATTACTACATTGTTAAAGTATTAATATAATAATAAAGTAAAAGATTAATAATACATGGTTAAAGTAATAATAAAAAAAATTCTTTTATACCTTTAATACATTAAATGAATTAATAAATACATTAATAAAGTATTAATATATTAATGTTTAATATAACATATTTAATTATTAATAAATTAATAATGCATTAATAAATACATTCTTAAAGTATTAATGCTTTAATAAATACATTACTAAAGTAGTAATACATTAATAATATATTATTTAAGTATTAATACAATAATACTTTAATTGAAAATGAGTATGGTTGACCATTGCTATGGTTTACTTTGGTAGACCTTGTTTGACTTTGGGAAGGAAAGGTTGGCTATGGTTAACCATGGTTGTCCTTCATCATGGTTGAGTGAGGTTGACCATGACCATGGTCGACTATGGTTGATCATAGTTTATTATGGTTGAACATGCCCATGGATGACCTTCGTTGACCATGTGGATCTCATTATGGTGGGCCGTGTTGATTATGTTCACCGTAGTTTACTATGGCACTACTGCATTGCAATGTTGATCATATTTTGTTCGTCAAATTGCGACATCATGTTTTGTTTGTCACATGCCAACATCAGTTTTTGTTCATCATATTGTGAAACCAGCTTTTGTTCATCACATGTCAACATAAGGTTTTGTTCATCACATTGTGACATTAGCTTTTGTTCGTCACTTGACATCATAAGGTTATGGTCATCAAATTACAATGAAGTTTTATGTTTCTCACAATATGGCATTCGAATAAGATTGTCATAGTTTGATAATGGGTTATGTTTGTGACATTGCGACATTGGAAAATGTTTGTCACGTTGGCATATTAGGTTGTGTACATAAAATTGCGACAATAGGTCGTGTTTGTCCCATTGTGACATTTGGAAATGTCTATCACATTGCATTTTTAGAATTACAATGCCAATTTGTGTTCGTCTGAGTGCGATGTTCATAATTGTTCGTCACATTGTGACATGTGTACATGTTTGTCACAATGTGACATCCATATATGTTTGTTGCATTGCAGTGTTACTATGTTTGGTAGATTGCATTGTTACTATGTTCGACACATTTCGATGTTTGGAAATGCTTGTCACATTGGGGCATCTATATATGTTCGCCACATTGTGATGTTACTATACATGGTAGATGGCAACATTACTATGTTCGACACATTACGACGTTTGGAAATGTTTTTCACATTGCGACGTCCATATATGTTTGTCACATTGCGACATTACGATGTTTGGTACATTGCAAGTTTACTATGTTCGACACATTGTGATGTTTAGAAGTGTTTGTCACATTGCGACGTCAGGATATGTGCATGACATTGCAACATGAGGAAATGTTTGTCATATTGAAATGAGAGGGTGATGTGGGAGACATTGAGACATGTATTTATGTTTGTCACACTATATTATAGTAATGTATTTAGTAATATATTATTACATTGTATTGTACATCACATTGCGACAATGGGTTGTGTTTGTCCCATTGCAATGTTTGAAAATGTTTGTCACAATGCGATGTAAGGATATGTGCGTCACATTAGAAGGCAAGAATATATTCGTCGCATTGCAACGTCCTTATATGTTTGTCAAATTATAATGACAATGCTATTTTCATCACGTTGCGACATTAGAATGTTTGGTGGATTGCAATGTTACTATGTTCGAAACATTGTGATGTGACCTCTGGACATGTGCATGACATTGAGATGACAAGGCTATGTGCAACACATTGCGATGTCTGGAAATTTCTGTCACAATGCAACTTCCAAATATGTGCATCACATTTGAACGTGAGGATATGTTCGTCACATTGCGATGAAAGGGCTATGTTCATCACATTGCAACGTACATTTGTGTTCGTCGCATTGTGACACCAATGATATGTTCGTCACATTATGATGCCAAGGATATATTTGTCACATTGTGACGTGACTATGTTTTGAAGATTGCAACGTTAATGTGTTCGACACATTGCGAAGTTTGGAAATGTTTGACACATTGCAACGTCGGGATATGTGTGTCACAATGCAACGTGAGGAAATGTTCATCACATTGTGACACTTGTTGATGATGGTTACATTGTGACGTTAGTATCCACATTATGATGATATGGCTATGTTAATCAGAATGTGACATCATTTTATGTTCATCACATTGTGAAGTTACTATGTTGAACAAATTGTAACATGACTACATTTGACAGAGTTCAACTTTATTGTGTTTATCACTATGCGGCATTACTATGTTCAATGCATTGCAACATTTCTATGTTCATCACATTGTAACATCCAATTTTGTTATTCAGATTGCAACATCAGAGCATGTTCATTGCATGACAAGGCTAGTTTGTGTTCAACGCATTAAGAAAAGAATGTTTGGTGAAGTTTTTTTTTAAATATCTAACTTAATGTTTCCTTGATGCAATATATTACATAGAAGGAAACTTAGAATCATACTTATTCTAAGTACATTGATAACATATGATCTTGAATATAAAATTTATCCCTTTCAAATAAGTATATATAAAATTAGAGTATGCATTTATGCATTTCACTTATTGATGTTCCAAATTGTGATTGTTAAAAAAAACACCAAAAAATGAGTTAAAATCAATTATAATTTATAATAATAAAATATTTAACTAAATCAATTTATGACTAATAATAATCAATTTCATGATAATGTTTTTTTGGATAGATTCATTCTACTAATCTAGAAAGTATTTTTTATATGCAACCTTTTCAATATTACAAAAGTGACAAATTCTAAAAAGTAGATAAATTCATTCTACTAATCTTTATGAACATTTTCATAAAAATTCCAATATAAAACTATTGAAATGATTCTATATTACACTATAATCATTATAATATTACATTATAATGAACATTATAATATTACATTATAATCATTATAATATTACATTATAATGGACATTATATATAAGTTTTTAGTAGTTTACATAAAACAATCTATATTAATGCCATCACACATTTTATAAGTCACATGTTAAATTTTATTTTTTAATATTTTAATTTAATAGAAATTAAAATAGATTTGAAAAATTATTAATAATATAAAATAAATAACTAATGTTATCAATTTGTTTATAATGGCAAATGTTAAATTTGATTTTTTAATATTTTATTTTTATAAAAAAATTAAATTAAATAGAATTAAATGTTAATAAATCGAATTTTTTAAGACAATTCTTGGATAGACAATTCTTCTAATTATGGTTTCACCATGCATAGATCGGGTTTCATCTATTTCACGATGATTCCACCAAGGGTTTGGGTATCTCTATTTTACTTAAACTCCGCAAAAAAATCATCGAGAAGTATTTTACTTAAACTCTGCAAAAAATAACAGAGAAGTATAAAATAAAAACGATTTGAAACTATAATATTTTTGTTTTAATGCATAGCCCGTTTTACCTCGGCTATTCTTGCCGACTTCTATTTTTTAAGATGATTCCACCAAGGGTTTGGGTATCTCTATTTTACTTAAACTCAGCAAAAAATCACCGAGAAGTATTTTACTATAACTCTACAAAAAATCACCGAGAAGTATAAAATAAAAACGATTTGAAACCATAAGATTTTTGTTTTAATGCGTAGCCCGTTTTACCTCGGCTATTCTTGCCGTATTCTATTTTTTAAGATGATTCCACCCAGGGTTTGGGTATATCTATTTTACTTGAACTCTGCAAAAAATCACCGAGAAGTATAAAATAAAAGTGATTTGAAACCATCAGATTTTTGTTTTAATGTGTTTCTTATTGCGTAGCCCATTTTACCTCGGCTATACTTGCCGACTTCTATTTTTTAAGATGATTCCACCAAGGGTTTGGGTATCTCGATTTTACTTAAACTCTGCAAAAAATCCGAGAAGTATAAAATAAAAACGATTTGAAACCATAAGATTTTTCTTTTAATGCCTCTCATAATGCGTAGCCCGTTTTACCTCGGCTATTCTTGCCGACTTCTATTTTTTAAGATGATTCCACCAAGGGTTTGGGTATCTCGATTTTACTTAAACTCTGCAAAAAATCATCCAGAAGTATAAAATAAAAACGATTTGAAACCATAAGATTTTTGTTTTAACGAGTCTTTTAATGCGTAGCCCGTTTTACCTGGGCTATTCTTGCAGACTTATACTTTTTAAGGTAATTGTAGTGACTATCACCATTTGGGAGACGAATGTTCCAGAGATGGTATTGAAGCTATTACATTCTATACATATTGATGGCAATGACTCTATATTCTGGATATTCGAAATCGAAATGCACATACTTCTTTAAAATTGTTAAGATCAACACGGTTCTCAAACCACAGTTACAAAAATATTATAATATTGAACCGAATGCATCTGATAGGTCCAATCCTATGAAATCCACTTGCGCGTGACTAAATGGTGTAGCGTCTGCTTCATTTTATATATCAAGACTAATAATAAGAGAAGCATCGATGATGATAATATGAAATTCAAGGTTTCTGTAAAACGCATCCTTACTTGGCTAAATGTGGAGACAAGATAATCGATAAAACCACTGGGACTGTATTTCCAGGGACCAGACATGAGGAGAAAGAAAAAATTATCTACATAATTGTTGCTTTCTATGGTCATTAAATAATCCATTAAAGAAATTCGCCTCCTGATCATGCTCCATTTACTTGGAAATAGTGATCTTGATGCCTTGCCTCCATTTTCCTTCACAGACACAGTCTCTGAATTTACATTCAACACACAATTAACAGGTCAGAAAATAAAATTAAAAAAAAAAAAACATTTGCGGAGAGGATAGTTATAAAAATGTTTCAGAGATTCTTGCAGCTTATTGATTTTTTACCAAACCCTCCCATACATAAGCCGTCAAAGTCGTAAACTTCCTCTCACAACATTTAACATATTGAAATGGAGCCACAGTGCTGAGGGTTGGATTCTTTAAAAGAAAATTTTGTCCATATGGAGCGACCATGCCAAATGCCAGGTTAATCCCACTATCGCCAGGTTAACCTAGTGTGTTAATTGAAAGGCCGATTGTTTATCGAAGCCCCCACACGTTTCACCCCCTAGAAATCAAAATGAAATGCTTTCCTAAATAAGAGATCTGCAACGTATGCCTGAGGAGTGAGCTAATGCGTCGAGCGTAACGACTCTTGAGTTAATTGAAAAGCATGCCAAATGTGCAATCTAGTTGGTCGCTTCATATTCATAAATATATGGCCAAAATGAAACCCCTGCAACAATATGACACTTGTTATACACAGAATTAATTCCTATTAAATATTAGAACGTGAAAATGAGGTATTTACACATGAATATTTGTTAATTATGTAAACGTGGCAATTATTTATTAGGGTAGAAAATTATTAATTATATTAGGTAAATGTGAACTTGGAAATAATGGATTAAGCGCCAGTTATAAGCATCAGTTGTGAGAGTGAGAAGAGTCTAGTTGTCTTTGGTTTGCATGTAGCCTACTCGGGAGAGTCTTTTCCTATATAAAAATGTAATCCGTCTTCATTGAAATATAAGAAGTGAGCGTAGCCTCACCGTGTTGTTTTGCTCGTATATTTTATCTTGGTATCAGAGATTCTCGCAGGCCAAGATAGCGTTACAGTGCAAAAATATTTGGACATTCCCACAGTCGGAGTACTCCAATAAATCGTAAGGTAAGAGAACTGCGAACTCCCCGTAGTCAAGTAAGTCGTGAGTTGCGGAATAAGTTTATAGCAGGAGAAGCTTCAATTTGCATGAGGTATAGCGTGAGAAACTTTGTTGCGTGAGTTTAAGCGGATTTGCAGGCGTGAGCGTGGAGGTAGTTTGCATGCATGAGTGGAGTTTTGAAGTGTGAGTAAAATTCACATGCTTGGAGTTTTAAAAAAAAAAAAACCTTTATTCTTAGTGAGTGAGGTTTGGAGTATTAAATGAAGGTGCTCACTTAAGGTGTCACGATTTATTAAACAAATGGTGAAGGTGTTCACTTACGTTTTTTTTTTATTAAAAGTGGACTTATTTTTTATTCAAAGTGGTTTTGGTTTTTCTAAAGTTTATTAAAAGTGAATTTTTTTATTCAAAGTGGGTTTCATATTTTTTTGAAGTATGAACTTTAAAAAAGGGGAGATTTTGGATATTAAGGTGGATGCGTGTATGATTTAAGTTGAAAATAGAAATATAGTTGGATCAGTGGATTTGAAAGGCAGAGCGACAGACTACTCATCACTCGACAAAAAGTTGCATATCCTTGGTGATTTTCTTGCAGAGACTAAATTGCAGCGATGGCGAATCCGCTGGCAGAGACCTACCTCAACGAAGCCAACAAGTTAGATGGCTCGAACTTCATTAACTGAAAATTCAAGATGCAGACGCTCATGGAGGGCTATGGTGTCTGGAACATTGCGAAGGGAACCGAACTGAATCCTGATGCGGCTGCAGGTGCGACAGCAATACAGATCCAAGATTGGGAGAAGCACGAAAACAAGGCAAAGGTATTGGTGCGCATGTCTGTTAAAGATAGCATAATTCCACATATTAGAGACGCTACAACTTCTGCTGCAACATGGACAACTCTTAAAGCATTGTATGAAACTAGCAACACAAATCGCATTTTGTTCCTGAAAACTAAATTGCTAGGCATTAAGATGGATGGAAATGAATCTATTAGTTCATTTTTGGGTCGCCTTAAAGAGGTGAATGACAAGTTAGTAAATATAGGGGAGACTGTTTCCAATACTGATCTAGTGACTATTACCTTAAATGGTATGCTAGAAGATTATCATATGTTCATAACAGGTCTTGCAGCAAGGGAGAAACCTCCTACGTTTGAAGAACTGATAGGTATTTTGTTGCAAGAGGAAGAGAGGCGCGGGAATCTAAAGCCTCAGAGTAAAGATTTGGCACTATGGTCAAATAATAGATCTCCTAGAGGGAGATCAGGAGTAAGAGGCAGAGGAGGCAGTTCATGGCAGAGAGGCGGTTCATGGCAGAGAGGCAGTTCATCGCAGAGAAGACAATCTCCAAATCAA
>ML783378.1:10876-24850 GCA_009831015.1 Picea engelmannii | reverse complement strand
TGGTGTCCAGCAGGAAGTGGTGCTTAGCAACGGTTTTCCTCTTCACCTCTACCAAGGCAGCCACGGCCATGCCCACCGCCGACATAATCAATCCTATCCCCATTCTCTGTAACTGGGTGATACCCGTTTCGTGGCCCGTGATGCGACGGGCCATGGGAACGAAAACCTGGTCGTAAAGCGGAGTGAGAATAAGCATGACAATGCGAGAAATCGCAGAAAGGGAGGACGTTGGAATCTCGAAACCTTTGAGTTTCCTGTCCATGGTACCTGCCTGTTCAACAGTGAAAGTTAGCATCTGTGCGACGCAGCAGTACATCGTGATTGTACTCGCGAAAATGGGTAACAATCTCAGCACTGATTTTGTTTCCTCGACCTGCGTCACTGTACAAAGTTTCCATTGGCTCCTGCACTCGGGATCCATAAAGCCAATGCTGCTGTCCGCGATAGCTGCCTTGTCCAAAAACCTGACCCAGCACACCCAACCAAATACGCATGAGGTATAAATTTTGAAAATTAGGCAATAATAAGTGTTCATATAGAATTATTTTTATGATGGAGTCGAAAAATAAGTGGACAATTCAATCTTCTTCAATGGTTTACTCGTTTAAAATGGATCAAATTTTGACTGTAGATTCATGATCCAAATTTATGGTAAAGATGAAGTATAAATTTATTTATAGACAAGTGCCTTTACATTTCTAATATAATTATAGATTTTTAATATAAATAATTGGAATACAAATTTTCCATGAATCTTGGAAAATTTATTTCTAATATTTATTAGATTGTGATTGCGATATGATCCTTTTTTTCACCCTTTTTTTCACCCCTACCTTCCAGGTCAATATTTATTACATTAAAACTTACAAGTATTACTTGTAAAAAAAAACTCACAATAATTAATTATGCCGAAAAGCGTATACCTATTGATAATGGGCACAATTAATTATCTTTTAATCATAAATTTCAATCTTAGGGTTGGCAATTGAAGATGCTGGCATATTTTTCGTCCTCCTCTCTAATCAATGGATGAGATTTTGATAAATTAACTTCCACTCATTTATAAAGG
Organism: Picea engelmannii; assembly: GCA_009831015.1. Classification (NCBI taxonomy): domain Eukaryota; kingdom Viridiplantae; phylum Streptophyta; class Pinopsida; order Pinales; family Pinaceae; genus Picea; species Picea engelmannii. Next base: position 23,781 of record ML783378.1, on the reverse strand, counting down.
CGTACGTTTATGTGATTACTTTTTCACATTTACGGATGCGTATGACCCGATTAAGAAGCTGGACAGATGCGTATGGCCCTGTGGATGTTAACTGCTACCGTTTCATTTGTGTGGGCGTGGATGTGAAATGCTACCGTCTGTTCGGTTCGTATTGTATCTATCTAGGGTTGCTTACTATTTTGTTATCAGAGTATGTAATTACATCTTACAGTAATTGGGGGAACAAAAATTTATTCAGGATATTTTTCAAAAAAGGATTGATAGGCCACCAACTATTGATTGGGCATGCACAGTTGTTTTTTTTTATGGGGCCTTACAAAAAAGAGTCACAAAATGTGGGGCTGGAGCCATTCTAAAATGCTTATTAATGGATACATTTAAAGTAAAAATGAATTATGAAAAAGGAACAAATTCTAAAGGAGAACTGATGACACTTTGGTTAATTTTATATTTTTCATATCTTAAACAGGTACCAAGATTATTATTGTTGAGGTATTCTAAGGTTATTATTGATTGGTATATTAATGAAAATAATTTACAAGTGATATCTTTACAGCCGTGGATGACAAAGGTTAGAGAGTTGCACAAACATTTTCAGCAAATCAAAACATAGCACATCTATAGATCTTATAATTAAGATGCTGATGGACTATAAAAAAAGCACTGGTTTTGGATGAAGCATTTTATTATGTAGAGCAGGAAATTTTTGAAAGAATTGATATCAGCATTTAGATTACTTTTTTGCAATAGAACTAATGTAAATTTTAGACAGAAAGAGGTTATAATTCATTGTACATTTGGAATATAGACATGTAATTAGAATTGATTATCGGTAGAAGCTAAAAGCAATTAAGATTTTTGAAACGTAGATACTAAGATCTGAAAAATAGACGTTTTATATTTATTAATATAAGTGTTTTTTCATATTAAAAAAGTATTACTATTTTGTGAGTTAAAAAAAATTAGAGTACCGAAATTGTTCAGTATGTTGAACTGCCGTTAATTCTATGTCGCAGACGTCGTATAGCATCTTCGAATCTGTCGGTAGTGGCCGCTTTCGATTCCTAATTGCAGCTACAATTACCTAAAACAAAGAAACTTCAAATTATTTAGCGAAACAGCAGCAACCTGAGTTCATTCATTAAAAAAAAAAGTTTACGGTGACCATTAAGCCTTACACAGTTTGTAAGGATTATTGGAATTATAAAAGGCAGGGATGGAATCATGAAAGTTTTATGAACTGTCTAAGGATAATCTTGGGGTGGGATGATGAATAACAAGATTGAAACCGTGAAATTTTTATGTTTCCATCTTCGCTCGTAATTCTTAGCAATCCTTCCAAAATTATGATAAGATTTTTGTCTGTTGTTTAAAGTTTGCCGAAGTTAACCTTTGCTATCCGCGTGAGGGGACTCCCGGACGGAATCTTGTTGCGATACACGAAAAAACCAGCAGTGAATACCAGAAGCGCCAAAATTATTCCTCCCATGGAAACTCCAAATCCCCACTGCCATCCTAGGTTTTCTTGTATCCACATGACAAAGGTAACTGCTACCAGGCCTCCCACGCATAGACTGAAGAAGTACCAGTTAAAGAAATTGGATATAAGCCTCCTCTCTCTTGGATCCTTTCCATCAAACTGATCGGCCCCGTGCGCTGATAACGAGGTTTCACGCCTCCCGTTCCTAGAGCTACGATGTATAAAGCCAGGTAGAGTATCGCTGCCTGTCCAACCGTAGGATGCTCGCAGTTTCCTGTTAATTGCTTGGTGCTGCAGGGCGGGGGTTTCAGAGCAGGAAAATGTGCTTGCAGAGTGAGCATCAGTAACCCCTGCAATGCCAAACATAATTTTTTCATTGAAATGACAAACAAATGCACGGTGAAGATTTGTATTTGCAGTAGAGATCATTATTGCAGGAGAAATCATTATAGCGACAGGCTTAATGTAAAGATGGCAATGTTTGTAAAATGAAAAAAACATTATCTTCACTTAATTATTCTTAATTATTATAATAAAAATTAAAATACATATTGAAAAAGAAGTAAAGTTGAATTGTTAATAATAAATTATTGTGAATGTTATAAAGAAATAATTATTTTTAAAATAAAATTATAAAAATAATTCTTTTATATTTATAAAATATAAAAATAATATTCATTTAATATTATTAATTATAACAATTTTTGAATTTTCAAAAAAAATATTATTTTTAAAAATATAAAAATATATTTTTAAAAATATAAAAATAAAAGACTAAAAAATTTATTTTATTTAAAAATAATAAAAACATAAAAAAATTCCATCCCCCTTTATGCTGTGAAAACGCCCTTTATGGTATGAAAAGCATTATCCCTTTGCATAATATCTCCCTCATTAATATGCTTTACATAATATATTTTGCATAATATATTATGTATGGCCCTTTGCATAATATCTCCCTCATTAATATGCTTTACATAATATATTTTGCATAATATATTATGTATGGTATATTATGCCAAGCATAATATTATAGTATGCTTTGCATTATTACAAAGATAATATATGATTATGTAAAGCTAATAGGGGTTGTGTTACATAACATTTTAAAGAAAGATATTCACAATAATGCCATATGATATTATCAATGAAAATTGCAAAGTAATTAACTTCCTTATATATATCAATGTTCATTAAGCAAAATATTTTCACTTATGAATGTGGGATAGATTGTTTTACAAAGAAAGTGAACATTAACATATTCTAAAGTCATAAAGTGATTTTATTACATCGTAAGCCTTATATCTATAATATGCATCGTGTAAATCCCTCTGCAACACCCATTGAGCGTGCTTGTTCCTTTGGAAGACTTGGTTGTAAGTTGGTCAAAAGAACACAAGAGGCTTGCAATTGGTTGGGTGGACAAAGTCTAATAGGCATGAGCAAAACAACCTTGGGTGGATGATGTTGATTTGTGGACCCAAGGGGGCATCCGCCTCATTTTCTTTACAAAGGATGATGAGGTATTGGGTTGTGTTTGGGAAATGACGGGGCAAATTTGGCATGCCCCCAAGGAGTGGAATCGTCTTCTCTTTGTAGCATGAGCATGTTGGAGAGGTTGGATGATCTCATCAACACACCCACAAAGAGTCATGTCGGTCAGTTCAAGGAAAAGTAAAAGGCAAGGGTGCACCAAGAGGATGGGACGTGTTGGCATGAGGAGTGTTCCCAAGGATGGGGCATGTTGGTTCGAAAGAATATGAAGGTTTAATGAGCGTATGGGTTCATGTGCACACCAATCTACAAAGGGTCGCATTGATTCGTTTAAGCATGTTGGTCCGCGAAGGTTAGCGACACCCCAAATGATGTGATGATTTGCAATTGGGATGATTGGAGTCCATATAAGAATACAAGGTTGCACAAGGAAGAAGGGTATAGAGAAAACAAGAGACAAAGAGTCAAGCAACCAAGCCAGAGTTTTGAGGAAGGAAGAATAGAAGGAAAATTTGTGAAGACATGGAAGAAACATAGCCAAGAGTGGAACGCACAAGGGGAATTCATGGAAGACTTGTTGCAAGTCAGGGCGAGACATGCTATGAGACAAAACCAAAATTGTGGGTTAAATTCCAGTAAAGTATCACGAAAGAGAAGAGGCAGTAGGTCTGTGGTGGGTGCATGTTTGGTATGCACCACAAAGTTTCCAAAGGTTATTGCAATGGTGTCTTGATGGAGAGAATATTTGTGTTGGTGTCTTGGTAAGGTGAAATGAATTGTGTGACTTTTCCCAAGTTGTAAACCAAGTCAATAGTGCTCATATTGTAACTATTTCACAATAATAGGACTTAGTGAGGTGTTAGGCATGTCTTCTACCTCCTACACTATATCTGTGTGTCTCTTGTCTGTTTCAAAAGTGTTGTCTTTGTTTTGTATGTTCATGAATGTATTCTTAAATGACTAAATGTTAATATTGGTAATGTTATCCCTGATTTTAGGGATAACCATGAGATCATGTCTCGAGGCCCATAGGTCCTAGACATGGAGTACCGAGAGCATGATTGACCCGAGCATGGCTCTGGAGGGCCCATCCTTTGCTTCTTCCATCAGCTTTATCTTGTCAGCATCAACAACATCCATCACCATTGGCTTGGTTTTGTATCAGATCAAGTTCTTGCTTCATGAGGTAATTGGTCCAGGTATCATGGTATGTGTCAGTTTTGATCATCAAAACCTTTAAATATATGCATCTGATTCCTTTTATCTCTAACAACCACTTGGATATTACATTAGCCCACTTGACCATGCTCTGGGAGATTGATAGGGTATCCTAGCAATCCTGTGCCCATAGGTCTGGGTTTGCCACTGGGGGGTTTTTGAAAAGCCATCGTCCGCTCCCATCTTATCTCCTGCTCACCTGTCCCATTCCCCTTGTTCGGGCATTGGGTTGACCTGTTTGTAGGATTGCACCTTATCTCATGGGAAGAAGGGGCTAAAGTCCCAGAAGCTAAAAGCAGCTGGTAAAAGATAAAAGCCTAGAAATAAAACCTCGAGATGCTTCACCCAGGGATCCCTCAGAAGGCAATAAAAATCCTCTCACTAAGAAACAAGAGGGACCCAGAAAATACAAACAGGACCTAGTCAAGAGGATAGGGGGTCTCATCACGATCCAACCTATTAGGTTAATGGGTACCTAACAGAGTGACATTACCACCATCTGGTTACCACGCCAGGGAAGTGACCTTTGGCTGCATGGCCAAGGGAAAGGGAGTCTCATCACGAGCCAACCATCTCATATCTGTGAAAGTACTTGTGGGTAACACTGTCCTCTCTGGCCACCATGCCAAGGCAGTGTCTTCTGGTTATCCCTTGAATAAAAGAAAAAATGAAGAATAAAAAGCAAAGAAAAGAAGAGAATAAAGGCAAGAGCAGGCTTGGAAAAATTTGCATCCATGACAGCTACAACTCACCTTCTACAAAGGCACCCATAGGTAAGTTCATGTATCTTTGGCTCTCACTTCACCCACATGTCTAGACATCCCCTAGCCACATCACCTCACTTACATGGCTTGGATGAAACCTTCCTAGAAACTTCCCCTTTCTTGTGGATACTAGCCCAATAGGACGTCTTGTCTTTTTCTCCAGTCTTGTATTGTAGGTTATTGTAATGTCTTTGAGCTATTGATTGATGTATTAGGGTCTTATGCATATGTTTGATAATATTGATGATGAAACGTGATTAACATTGATATGATCCCAGTGACCGATAAGCCCATGGAGGGCGTAGCCTTTGATGTGCAGGATCATGTCCGACGGACAGGTACCATTTGGACTGCTACACATGGGGAGATGATCATTTCAGACCTCCATGGGGTTGAAGAGCCCACCAGATGGATGCTGAGAACCCATCAGGGGGCAGAGGTAGGATAGTGGTTGATTAGGGTCTTGCACTAGAGAAGAAAAGGACGTTCCATCAGAGGCACTTTGGCGTAGCCCAACCTAGGGGGGATGACCCCTTTTCAGTGGAACGTTGGCCTTGGAAGGCCCAGGATGCCCCCATCCTCACCATGACATCATCCATCTTCATGGACATTCATGGAGGCAGACTAGGCAGCAGTGGCACGTGTGGCATGTTGGAGAGGCCTCTAGGGGGCTAACGGTTTGCTCCTGGATGTCTCATCTACCCTAAAAGGGGCTAGCACCTCCCTTGCAGGGGATTTTGCCTTTTTTATAGCTCAGTTAGGGTTTTAATTTGACAATTTAATGTAAAAAACAGTATTATGGCCTTGTCAGCCTTTTTATGACCTAAAAGTAAATTAAGGTCATTGATACAATATATATTGAGGAGTTTTAGCCTCATTTCAACATAACACGTCACTCACTCATTAGTGAGGTCTGATTTTAGCGCCCTACTTGGGTATTTTTTCTAGTTTAGTGAGGCACACTTGTTGAAGGGAGGCATTTCTTGGCATTTTGTGGTTTTTCTCTTGAAGGAAGGTGTTACAACTAGGGTTTGCATGGTTATTTCTTGATGAATTGTAAGTATTTTTCTGCAAAACTTCTTGATTAAATGGTTGTAGTCTTATTTTCTTACATGTATTTATAATTTGTTGAATCAAAACCCTAGGTGACAAGAACACAAGTAGGTCCTTGTCTCATGTCCCCTAAAAGAGAAATTTCCAGCCATTGAATAAGGAAGAAAGAGCCTAGCCATAGCTACACTTTAATTTCATCTTCTCCCTGAGCTAGCCATACTTTCCAAGAGTAAAGAAGGAGGAGACATCCCAGGCCCAGGTTATCTACAGCTAGGGCCTTCCTTCTTCTAGAGTTTAGTGATAGAGCCTTGTTGTAGCAACACTCTCCCTCACTACACTCTCTTGTCTTGATTTATCTTTCATGCTAGTTGTTTTTGCCAAGTTAACCTAAGGAAGGAGGAGAGAGCACAAGGCCTTTCTTTAGCAACACCGGAGTGAGCCTCTCTCCCCTAGGGATCTGATTCAGGGGCCTTGCCATAACAACACTTCAGAACTTTTCTTTCTAGTCCTTAGTCGTCCTCCTTCAACCCTTGTGTCCTCTATTAAATTAACTCCATAAGCCCGAAGGAATTGATCTTAGACCTCCAACGTTGAAGTGAAAGTGATCAAACAAACTCTCAAACTCTTTTCTAAATTGAAACCCTAACTAATTGCTAACCCTAGAATGCTGACGTCACCCTTGGTTATTTCATCTTGATGCAACAACGTTTCATTTTATAAGCAATTGAATGGTAGTTAAGAGCATTTATTGGATTGAGTGTTGATTTGTTACATTGAATGCTATATCGTTCCAGTATTTATTGACAAGTGACATATTTATCATTGCCATTTTGCAAACATTGATTTCGTCAATATTTACTGTCAAATTGCTTACATTGAATATCAGATAATTACTTACATATGAAGTACTAACCATGTTGAACATAGCTTGCATATATCTTTCTTACTATTGTCTTGTTTCAAGCAGGTACATTTTCTTTGGGGGTTACTTCAAATTGGCCTTTGACCAGACTATCCGATTGGCGGTAATCTGTGAGGGGGAAATTTGTCTTTGTACTATTATCCTTTGCCCTTTCAAAACCCCAGGTTACCGGGGACATCTCCCCTGGGCCTAGTCTCCCTAAATGGAAAGAACCTCCCCATTGTGGTGACATTGGGTGGGGAAGGTTCCTGTTTCACCAGTTTGACCTACTACTCCTTAGCCTTTCTTGTGTCTACAAACTATGCGATAACATTTTGGTGTTGTTGTCAGGGAACACTGAGTCAATTCTCCTCAAACAACAAATATTTTTGGTAAGCCTTACCTTAGAGACCTTCTTTTTTACAAGCTTACCTGGCGACTCCACTGGGGTGTTTTTCCCCTTTTCTTTGATAATTTCAAGAAAATTATCTGGCGATTCCACCAATGACGACTCGTAGTGGGAAACAATACTCAAACCCCTCTACTGTAGCCACTGTCACCCTAACAAGCTCTGCACCCCCGCTTAATCCACACAAGTGGTCTCACCAAGAGACTTTCAGCTGTTTCGACCTAAGTAACATCCAAGGAGGGTTACATGACTTACCCAAGGATGCAAATTCTTGGCTACCACTTTTCTCAGGAAAAGATGTCCCTGGTAACTCACATTGGGCCGAGTTCTGTGATAGTTTTGAATTTCATTTGGCTGGTCAGGAATATCCTGATGTATTTATGAGACTTTTTGAAAGCTCCCTTGTAGAGGATGCTAAGGTTTGGATTGATGGCTGCCCAAAAGGAAGCATAAAAAACCCTGAAGAACTACAAAAGGCCTTTAGAATAAGATGGTGCAACAATGAACATTCACAAGATTCCTTTTCCCAATACCTTAGCATTTGCAAAGGATCTTGTGACAGTGTTATGGATTTCAATGATAGGTTTAACCTTCTCCTCAAAAAGGTCCGATCAAAAGTAGGCTCAGAACAAGCTATCCTCGATCATTACTTGTACTCCTTGGAAGGAATCTTACAGTTCACCCTCAAAGATCGGTCACCTGCAACTTTAGAGGAAGCATGGGACTTAGCTTTTCAGATTGAGAAAAATCTTGAATTTGAAGACTACATTCGTCAGGTAGACCTTTCATGAGATGATGACCTATGGGAGCCTGGTAATAATCTTTTCATGGAACCTGAGCCCCCAATAATCCTCCAAGTCGAGCTTGCTCCCACTAAAAGAATGTGGAGCCTTTCCCATGAGAGAAATACACCTTCTCAAGAACTTCCTTTGGAAAAGGGGCCTCCTGAGAACAAGATTGAGATTTTCCCACCCGAAACCATTGAGCATGATCTTCCTGAATATTTCCCTCTTTTTATCCACCAAGTACGACACCCTTTCTCCAAGAATGGTGAGTTCAGACCTTTCTATGTCACTCTCCAAGTCAAGGAATCCCTCCTCTGCAACTGTCTCCTGCACCCAAATGCCACAACCAACATAATGGCAGAAGAGGTTATGTATCAATTAGGCCTGAGCCTCGCACAAACAAATACCAGAGGTGACTTTGCAAAAGGAATCATTAAAAACCTCAAGTTGGCCTTTGATTCCTGCCCTAGTGCTCCCTTCTTGATAGATGTGGTCATCGTAGATGCTGTAAGTAATTTGGGTATTATACTTCACAAAGGTCTCATAGAGCACTTAGATGGAAGATTTCATAGATAACAATCCAAGGCAACTATCCCTCATCCTGAAGGAGGATTCTTCACCATCTACAATGAACCTCTCGTTGGCTCCCCGATTGAAACCCCTGATGAGCCAAGTGATCAACTCTTGTGTATCGATAGTGACCTCAATAGTTGGTTTATCCAAGAAGGGAGGTTAGATGTGGATACCATTGAAGAAACTAAAGGCATTTGGACCTTGGAGTTCGATGGATCCCACTCAAACTCTAGATTGGGCACTGAAATAGTTTTGACAGCCCCTTTCGGTGAAGTCTTTTACCATTCATATAGGATGGAATTCCATTACACCAACAACATTGCTGAATATTAGGCCTTAATCCTAGGTCTCAATTTAGCAATTGAAAAAGGCGTTACACTCCTAGAGGTAAAGGGAGACTCAGAGCTCATTGTATCGCAAGTTATGATGATATTTGCCACTAAAAATGAGAAGTTAAAGAAGTACCGGGACATGGCTCAATCCCTCTCAAAATCTTTCAGAATAGTGTCACTTGAAGTCGTTCCTTGAGAAGAAAACCATGTGTCAGATTCTTTGGCTATCTCTTCTTCTACCTTACAACCGTGTGAGGGACCTCTTCACGACTTATTCAAGATGGAGGTTATTTTTAGGATTTCTATCCCCGATAATTTGGAATATTGGCAAGTTTTCAAGGATGATGATCAAATTATCAGATTCATGGAGAACAACAAGGAGTTCACCGATTCGCAAATTTCTTTCCTAGCCGACTCCATGAACATGGAAGTCATCAACCTATAAAGCAATACCTTGCCAAAAGGTTGTGTTCCCCTAGAAAACCTTTTCGACAGGAACAATGTTTTCAAGGGAAAAAGGCCCAACAAACAAGCTGAAGAAGCTTTGGAATTCAATATTGGTACAAAAATAGAACCAAGAATGGTCAAAATAGGAAAGGGCACCACTGAGAAAGAAAGGAAGGAGATACTAGCACTCATCAGGGAATTCAGAGATACCTTTGCTTGGAACTATGATGATTTGAAGGCCTATAGGGGGGATGTCATCCAACATGCCATACCCTTGGTAGAAGGGACCAAACATTTCCGAAAAAAGATGAGGCATATTAACCCAAAGTTGGCAGGCCAAATATAGAAAGAGCTGCAAAATATGGTTGATGCTGATATCATAGCCCCTATCAGGTATTCTTCTTGGATGTCAGATTTGGTGGTTGTTTGAAAGACGACCGGTGACATACGCCTATGTGTCGACTTCCACAATCTCAACTAGTTATCTTTAAAAGACAATTATCCTCTCCCAAACATGGAAAAATTACTTCAGCAGGTTACAAGGGCAGGGATGATGTCTATGCTGGATGGGTTCTCAAGATACAACCAAGTTTTTCTCAAAAGAGAAGACCAACTCAAAACTGCATTTACTATGCCTTGGGGAACTTTTATGTACTTAAGGATGTTGTTTGGTCTTATGAATTCTAGTGCTACCTTTCAGAGAGAAATGGACTTTTCCTTCAGAGACCTCATACAAAAAATCATAGAGATTTACCAAGATGACTTTATAGTCGTGTCCAAAGATAGGAAAGACCATCTCTCACACCTCATGATTGTTTTTGAGCGATGCAGAAAGTATGATATCTCGCTGAATCCCAAGAAATATGTCTTTGGGATTGATGAAGAAAAGTTTTTAGGACACGTGGCCTCGCAAAGAAGGAGTCTCCATTGATCCCGAGAGAGTCTAGTCAATAAAAGACGTCCGCTCCCTGGCCAACAAGAAATATTTGCAATCCTTTCTCGGAAAGATCAACTTCATTCGTAGATTTGTACCAAAGTTTTCCGAGAGGATAAAACCTTTGAGTGCTTTGCTAAAAAAGGATGTTTCCTTCAGATGGGGTGATAAGGTCAACAAATCCTTTGAAGATATCAAAGATGCTATCTCCCAAGCTCCCGTCTTGATCAGCCCTGATTTCTCACGGGACTTCATAATATTCTCGTTTGCATCCCAGGATACTATTGCAGGTGTTCTGATGCAAAAGGATGATGATGATTATGAACACCCCGCAGCCTTTATGAGCAAGGTCCTGAGAGACTCTGAATTGAATTACTCCATCATCGAGAAACAAGACTATGCCTTGGTCAAGTCCCTCAAACACTTTAGGAACTACGTCGGCTACAATAAAATCAAGGCTTATGTCCCATACCCAGTCATGAAGGATGTCTTATCGTAACAAGATTGCATGGGTACTAGAGGAAAATGAGTTTCCAAGATACAGGAGTATGAATTAGAAATAAAACCCACCAAGATAATAAAGGGACAAGGTTTAGCCCAAATGATGACTGAGAGCAACCAAGAATCCATACAGACGGGTGAGAGTGAGCAAGTAATGTTGATACTGAGAGGGGGGTGAATCAGTGTCAAGTACAATTTAAAATTTTTTTCAATTTATACTTAAACCATTCAACTATATCCAATGAGCAATGACCAATAGTATACGAGTTACACCAATACACCATAATACACCATGCACAATACATGAGAAATAATCAATAGTTTATTGTTCAAGGGAAGTAATGACTTCCAAAGGTAGCTACAGCTTCGAAATGTAGAGGGAGGGATAAACCTCCAAGAGGAAGATACAATCCTCGAATATCAAGAGAGAGTTTAACTCTCCATCCTTGCCCCTTCCTTCCACCCAAGAATATATGAGAGATAATAAAACTTTACATTAAATCATTAGCATGACCAATCATCACAATGCTTCCCGAGACTTCTTCAATTTCTGCAATTATTCAATTCTTAGAGTACTATGATCCTATAGATAATATTACCCAATGTATTCTCTGAAACTCCTCCAATTTTCACTCCTTGAATCCTCCCCAAAAAGCGGTTATAGAAAGAATGGTAGACTTTATTCAATTCTGGTCTGTTCAGAAGACCCAACTTGTACAACATGCCCCACACTCAATATTTAACATCTAATTCTGAAACTCACACACAAAAAACTACCATCTACACTATTTCCAATGGAAGTGGTCCCACTTCATTTGGATTCTGTATGAAAAAGTTATGACGTTTTTACCTGGAACACCTGTTTATTGACTAGCTTCAGGACTGGTCACAAACCCTATCTTCCATAGAGTGTATCTCCATAATTATAGCGAATCAAGAGCTGAAATTTTTACTAGAGGTACCTTGATATGTCTTCTCAATACCATAGTGATTTCACCATATGAATCATTCTAGAAAAAACGTTATAGCAAAAATGGTAAGATGAACTGAAAATAACATACCTTAGAACACATCACCAAAAGAGTTCATACTCCCTTGAAATCCGGCCTTCTTATCTTCTTATTACCAATGAAATTCGACTTGTGTCAAATGAATGTATAATGATGTTTATTTATACCATTTATTTCACTTCCTTTTAACATTAGGGCTGACCTGACACTTTCTTATTTTGTAATTATTTTCTTTAATTATTTTTAGGGCCTACATGTACTTCCTTCTTCAATTCACTTTGTCATCTTCAAAAAATCATTTCTCCTCAACCATGAGGATCCACGTGACATGCCACATACCACCAGAAATAGCATGTTGTATACTATCCATTCATGGGTGGTGTATATGCATGTGCATTGTCCTTCATGTCCAAATACCTTTATCAATCTTGCAGTCCTAAACCCATGACTAGGGTTGACATCAATGACAACAAATAATCTTCCAACAATCTCCCCCTTTGTAATTAATGGAAACACTCATTCTCCCCCTATCATCATGATCCCAATTTCTCTCCCCCTTTGACATCAATGGCAAAGGTTAGGGCTTCTCCCCCTGAGTTCAATGGAAAAATGTAACTCTCTTCTTTGGGGTTGCACCCACTGAACATGTGGCACTCAATAATACTTCATCCTTATTTTTGGTATTTGGGACATTTTCTTCCTTAGAATCCTTTTGTGTGGCTTCTGTCTTCTCTCTCTTCTTCATGTTTAGGATGTATATGTTGTTTGGTCTTCTTATTGTAGTTGCAAGCAATCTTCCTGAGTTATTTTCTCTGATTTTACATTTTCAGGAATCAAACATAAGAGTGTATCCTTGATCATACATTTTACTAACACTAAGTAGATTATGATTCAAGTCTTCAACCAATAGAACATTCTTTTCTTTTACATTTTTTCTTCCAATCTCTACTACACCTTCTCCAAGTATTTTGGCAGATGAGTCATCTCCAAATGCAACATTGCCA
>ML783377.1:1011211-1054204 GCA_009831015.1 Picea engelmannii | reverse complement strand
GCAACACACTGTTCCATATACACCACAACAAAATGGTGTTGCTGAGAGAAAGAACCACACATTAAAAGAAATGGCTAATTGTATGATCCAATCTAAGGGATTAAGTCTAAAGTATTGGGCGGAAGCCATCAACTGTGAAAATTGCATAGTAAATCGCACTCCCACAAAGGATATTAAGAATATACCACCAGAAGAAGCTTGGACTAAAATTAAACCAGATGTAAGTCACTCCCATGTATTTGGCAGTATAGAATGGGCTCACATTCTTGAGGAGAAAAGGAAAACATTGCAGCCTAAAAGTGAGAAGTGTATATTTGTTGGTTATTCTGAATATGTCCAAGGTTACAGACTTCTTCAATCACATTTTAATGAAATTATTCTTAGAAGAGATGTTAAATTTGATGAAAATCTCTTGGCCTCAGAGCCATCTTCGGCAATTGTGCCTTCTTCAACCTGCAAGACATCTTTAGCATTTGTTCCTTCTTATGATCTGGCTTCTTCTTTAGATGTTGACAGTGAGGATGAAAATCCACCTCCACCTACTCACCCTTCTCCAGATGAGTCCTTTGAACCTGAACCAACACCAGCTCCACCACTTCCTAGATGGGTTCGTTCAACATGAGAAGAAGTTGGTGATCTTGTCGATGATCCTTCAGATCAGTGTCAGACACTGTGAGATCCCCTTCTGGTATGACTCCTATGATGTACAACTGGTAAAATCACCCTTAATAAATCCCTCTTTTTTAATTTTTTTTTTTGTGTGTGTAGGAAGGTAATGATGACATTATACTCAACAATGCAACATGACGATGAACACTATGCGTGCAACTCACAAAATAACAACATGAATACCTAACATAGAAGCACATCAAGCACCTGGAAATAATGTATGACACTCAACTGATGACGAATAAGAATGACTACCTGCCCGTCCTACCCTGCAATGGTTAGGACCTCTAGGACACGTAAGCAACGCTCAAGCCCAGGTTCCCATCGATTTTTAACATTTAAGGTCTCAAGGCTGGTGATTGTTCTAAGGAACAAGGAGGTGTCTACATCCCGCCCGACACAACATACCAAGCCTAATAAGCTAAGGACAATCATCCTAACAACCCCACGCACCCAAAATTAATTACACCAGCAACTATCTAGAAAACCAAGCACATTAAATGTTTACAAACCAAGTACAAACATTAATTACAATGAACAACACCACCCTCCACAGGAAGCGCAAGCTAAAAATGACTTCGCTAATATCTCGATCAATCGTCGAGTCAAGCTAGTCAATAATTACAGTCTATTTTAATCATCTATTACGAGCCCAACTTAGCATGTCAAAATGCAATAAGACATTAAGGTATAGTCTTCATTAGCCTTTAAAACCAATCCATGGACCATTGCGCAATTTTAAATTACAAATTGTCATCAAGGCACCATCTAATTCAACCTTAAGAGGACATCAATAAGCACGTCTGAACTTTGACTTGGCTGATAATTAAAAATATAATTAATCATTAATTATAATCTAACTAGCTTGTCTAAATTATAAATTAGGCATTAATTTACCATCAATAGACATTAAACACAACCAATTTAGAAAAGTTAAAAATATGCAATCTAATCTTTACTCACCAATCAATTTTAAATCATTAACACAACCTATAGGGTCACATCTATTTTAATCCGAACCTCCATCCAACTAGTCATTAGTCGTGATAACAATAGTAACAATCTTAAAGTAGAATGCTACTATTAAAGTAAATAATAAGGCAATTAACATAAAGCAAATAACAAGGCATTTAATGACAAGTATTTAACAACAAGGCATTTAATAGCAGTAACCTGACATTTAACATGAAGCAAATAACAAGGCATTAGAATAAATAATAAAGCAATTAACAAGGCATTTAATAACAAATAACCTGGTATTTAACATGAATAAAATAACAAGGCATTCAAATAATAATCACTGCCAGGTAAAGGTAAATTCTCAGGGCATAAAAACCAAAGAATTTAGTTGGTTGTCCATAACTGAGGTCGTTACAGGTTAAAGGTGCAGTCAACATTTAATGGCAATCGTGGTCCTTAAAGCCACAACACAGTCATCCTTAAACATGCACAACACTATTTTCTGTCACCAAAAAAAAGGCATATAGCAGTACCATTCTGCACGAGAAGAAATTACACATTTTCTATCATTAATAAAAGGCAAGACATAGGTTACAAGTTAATGGAAAATCATGCCCATTTAATGGCAACTCAATTGACTTAACCACATTCCATATCCACTCAATAGAAAACGCACTCAACCATATACGTTACACCATAAAATGGAAAACGTAGTCATTGCAATAGCAACACAATCAACAATTTAAAGGTGATATAGGGGGGTGAATGAACTGGAAAACACAGGCCTCATTCGAAGGAAAAACGTGGTCATTCAACAAAAAAAAAACTCACCACCAAGCAGTGATCAACATGTTGTCTAAGGGAGGAGTAAATCACTGTCTAGTAAAGCCGGATATGGCTGTGTTTTAACCAAAATGCAGCCAAAAATGAGACCAACGTTATCTAATCCCACGGTACCAAAATAAAACTCAGGTTTAGAAGTTAAAACATTTTTTTGTGTTTACTTTTTTCTTTTCTCTCCCTTTTTATTTCCAGGATGCCCAAACTTAAATTGAAACTAAATTTCGTTATGTTCCAAGATTCCAATATGTAAAAAAAAAAATGCAGAGTGCGATTAGATCTTTTCATTACTAGGATATAAATAAAATTGCAGACTCAGATGAAGTTCTTTACATTACCAGGATAACAATCAAATGTAGCCAATAGTAAGGGAACACAAGGGTCCAATGGGGTAAGTCATTGAAATGATCGCCGGGAGAACAAACACGACGCAAGACTTCCAAACACAACGATACTTTTGCTAGAGGGCGCTAGACAACAACTGCCAAGGACAACAGCAAGGGTAGATGGTTGGAAAGTTTGTCCTTCACTTCATCATCCTCGCACAGAAAAGTAGGACGTTGAGATCCATAGGTATTTTAACGCCGAGGCAACAATCGTAGATCAGGCTCCTAGCCGACTGCTCAGGCGAGGACTGACGAACTAAGGAAAAAATGCAAACAATCACACAGGGCACAATCAAACACAACTAGGTGGTCAAGACATGCGGGAAAACGAAGGCCATGGGTGACAACAACCATCGAGCTAGGCTAAGAAAAGTTTTAGTCATCAATCTAAACAACCAATTTACTTCCTAATCGACATGCAGATCCAAGCATAAAACCTACAACATCTACTATACAAAATGAAGAGAGCGTACCGTTTCCTGATTTCCCTCTCTGCGTGACGTCCGTGCGCTCCGTGCAACTCTCTCTTGCTGACCGGCGAGACTTCATCGGTACCTCCCAACCAATACTAGGGGTACTGTTCTTCCCCCTTAGCCCCCCGAGCTGCAAAGGGGCCACACACTCACTATCAAGAGATTTCGACTAGCTCCCAGCTCGCCTCACAAGGCCGAGCTACCACTCCTCACTGAGATGGGTATCCCAACTCCCACAAGTTAAATTAGTCAAGTAGATATTTCTGCAATGTAACGTTACACAAACAAAATCTCCCTTACCTCCATCACATCCCTTCATTATATAGAGTTTCGTGGTTCCTTACTTTCCAAAAATTCTCTTTTAGTTAAGTTTTTATAACTAAATTCCTAAAAATTCCTCCCCATACAAGTGTCACCCATCCCCTTCATTTCTCCATAAATTAATTTCTTTAATTAACTAATTATGTTTATTTCCCTCACCCACCTAGAGTTACTCCTAGAATCACTCCTAGGTGTCCCCAATATCTCTTACAGGTTTTAACAGCTTTCCCTTTTATTAAATTTCTAGTTCAGTTTAAATTAGAAAGCTCTTAAATGGTAGAAGCTTTACAAAGTTTGACCTTCCTCTTTTTCCCTTAAGTTCCCCTTTTTCCCTTTTTATGTTACCTCTTTTCCTAGTTTCCTAAAAAAAAAATATTTTCCCTCTTTCCCCTTTTTAATTATAACTCAAAAAGGCAGGTGTGAAATTTAACCCTTTTTCCCTTTTATCATTTAATTAGTATATTTTAAATTATCAAAAAGATAAAACAATTAATTCCCTTTTTTATTTTATATCAACAGATTTTTTATTTTTATGAATAAATTAAATTTGTTACTCCCTTCATGTTACAAGATTTAATGAAGATCATAATTATTATTTAAGTTGTTTTCGTTTTTATTATTATATATTTTTGTTTATAGAAGACAAAATTTTACCACTAGCATAATTTAGACTTAGACCTTCAATTTAGTGTTGGGCGACATTTAATTAGAGAATTTTTTTAAAAATAGTTAACATGTTATTTGTCCTAAGGCCATCTAGGTTCATCCCTCTATCATCGACAACACGACTTGCCCTTCAGGACGCACTAGGTGCTCCAAGGGTGCCACTCGCCTCATCTTTTCTCTTGTGCAACGTGCCCTTCAGGATGCACTACGTGCTCCCAAGGGTGCCACTCGCCTCTTGACTGAATTGGTAGACATCAATAGCCCCTGGAGTCAACACTCCACCAGGTGAACTTCTGGGAGACTAAGGGCCTCTAAGGAATAAGGCCCCTTCCTTATTGCACGCCCCTTAGAATCATCATGAGTGGCTGTCACAATCTACCCTCATGACATCGTGGGTCCTCTCGAACTAGGTAATCATTAACCTACAGTTCGAGCCATGGTAGGAGTGCTAGTAGGCTGTGGCAGGGTTGTTTTCCACACCTCTCCCTCAACATCTTTGGTAGTCGTGCGTGACCCATTTAATCCATATGTGAGTTTGGTTGGCAAGCTATCATCAACCTGCATCATCAACAAATCATGTCAGAATATATCCATATCATATCATCTAATCATATGCGCTAATATCATAGTAAAAGAAACAATCAAACCCCAATGGCACACTCCTTGACTCAATCCGGAGTCCAAGGGGTTCCATTGATGCCTCTGCATCCTTGAGGTCCAAAATCCCGCACACTAAGTAAAACCAAGTCAATAACACTTGTCTATGTCAAAGCGGTAAAACAACATGTCATCAACCCATAACGCTTCATAATCAAAATCAAAAGTTTTAATAGCATAATAATCTGGATCACTTGTGGGCAAGTGTCCTCAAAGAATAATTTTGATGAGTAAGCCAGAGTGGGATGTTATAGACACGTTCACAGTTCCAGCGAGCCTCCTCTCTTTTGCCACAAGTTTCAGAAACTCATTATCCAGAGACATTTGCAGAAGCTTCAGGTCATCTAGATTGGGATACAACAATGAATGAAGAGTATCATTCTTTAATGGAAAATGATACTTGGCATCTTGTACCTCTTCCAAAAGGAAGAAAACTTGTTAGATGCAAATGGGTCTATAGAACTAAGTATGCATCAGATGGAAGTGTTGAAAGACACAAGGCTCGGTTAGTTGCCAAAGGATTTTCCCAAGTTGAAGGAATTGACTATAATGAAACCTTTTCCCCTATAGAAAAAATGAATTCCAYCCCCCTTGTTCTTTCSCTTGYTGCCTCACATAAATGGGAGGKCCATGAGATGGATGTTAAATCCACCTTCTTGCACGGATATTTKCAAGAAGAAATCTACATGGAACAACCTCCTGGCTATGTCTGGAATGACTCTAGCCTTGTTTGCCTTCTCAAGAAATCTCTTTATGGTCTCAAGAAAGATCCATGAGCTTGGTATGCCAAAATGGATAGCTTTCTTATTGCCACTGGATTCTCTAGATGCCATTCTGATCCTAATGTCTATACCAAGAAAGTAGGAAGCCATCTCATAATCCTTTTCCTTCATGTTGATGACCTTATCATTACTGGTAGTGACTCAAAACTTTTAAACCATGTGAAAACCATCCTTAAGAATAAATTTGAAATGACAGACTTAGGTTTTTTGCACTATTTTCTTGGCCTCCACGTTTTGCAAACCAATGAAGGAATTTTTCTTTCCTAGTCTAAGTATTCTTGTGACCTTCTTCATCGCTTTCACATGGATGATTGTAAACCAACCCCATCTCCCTTCCAGTCTCGAGTCAAGCTTTATTCCACTTGTACTTCTCTTGAAGTTGATGCCACCCTGTACCGTCAATTAGTTGGTAGCCTCTTATACTTGACTCATACTAGTCTTGATCTTTCCTTTGTTGTTGGTATTATTGCCTGATATATGCAAACACCCCATGAAAGCCATTGGAAAGAAGATAAAAGGATACTTCACTATGTTTGTGGTACAGTTCAATTCGGGATACATTAAAGTTCAGGGGGGGCTCCTTTGTTGGTTGGTTTCACTGATTTAGATTGGGCTGGCGACCCTAATGATCAGAAATCTAATGTAGGTTATGTTTTCAGTCTTGGTTCAGGACCTGTTACTTGGGCCTATAAGAAACAACAGGCTATTTCACTTTCTTTAGCAGAAGCAGAATACCGAGCATCGGTAAATGCAAGTCAGGAATCCCTATTGCTTCGACAGATCCTTTCAGAGTTTGGATTCCAGCACTAGCATCTGACTAGCCTTTGGTGTGACAATCAGAGTGCCATCAAGCTCACCAAAGACCCAGTTCAACATCAACATAACAAACACATCGAGCTACACATGCACTTCATCGGAAAGCTAATTCATGATCAAGTTATTGAAGTGCTATTTTTCCCTACAGAAGATCAAGTTGCAGACATTTTCACAAAGTCTCTTACATAAGCGAAGTTTTCCAAACTTCGATCTATGTTAGGAGTTTAGGAAGTTGTCATTATGGGGGGATAGGCTCTAATGCCTCCTTCCTTCTCCTATTGTGTCACGATTGTAAATCCTTCAATCTTATCCCAAGTTGTTCTTAAGGGGGGATGTTAGGATATTTAGACACTTAGGAGTTAGTTAAGATCTACTTGGTCTAATATGTCGTTAGGTAAAAGTGTGTCTTTCTTTAGTATGCATTAGTATGCATTTGTAGTTAGGAAATCCGACGGTCACAATATGTTTCTGACATAGAGTGATCCGACGGTTCATACTCTCCTCGATCCTAACAACCATTGATCCATGGCTTAACACCTGATTGGTCCATTATCTCTATTTAAAGAGAATGGAGGGTCATTTTCCGATGATCAATTGTGAGAAACTCTCTTGTAAAATCTCTCTGTAATATTTTTCTTTGCATTAATAAACTACTCCAAGTGGTTGCATTAGTTGGGGCCATGGATGTTTCCCCGTAGGGGTTTTACCACGTGAAGACATCGGTGTGTTGATCTTTGATCTAGTTATGTGAGTGGTCACTGAAGGTGTTCGTCCTCTGTTGGAATACCTATGTTGTTGAACAATGAATATTGGGCTTCGAGGATTGGCTAAGTGGTGATGAATATTGGGCTTCGAGGATTATCTAAGTTTGTATCCATATTCATGAGTAAAATTATTGGGATGTTTTTTTATTTTAAGGGCCTCTATAATGGGATGCGAGGAGTAATGAGGGGTTGAGGATTTTTTTTTTTTTTTTTCAAAGCAAATAAGGTGTTTGGAATTGAAAGAGTGTTCCATGATAGCTAATTGGGATATATGGATATACGTAGTATCGACTATATTATCTTTAAGCATGGATTTAAAGGTTCTACTAGTTTGACCTATGTAATATTTTTCCCATGGGAGTAAGGTATTTAGTAAATTCCTCGGCCACGCATCAGGTGAGACTTATGTTTGGTTTTTCTAAGAAGTTGTTTGAGGGTTTTGTTTGAACAAGGTTTTGATATTCTTATTAGCCAAGAGTTTTTTCATATGATCGATGGTGGCTTGGATGTATGGTAGTGAGAGGAGAGAAAGGGGGGCAGGTGGATGATGAGGGGAGTTTTGGTTTAGGATTGTTGGTTGAGTGGAAGGATCAGTTGATTTGAGAGAGATAATATCCATTCCATAAATGAGATTTGGTTAAGTGGGCCTTTTCCTCCACAATAAATTGAGGGGCGGAAATGCGAATGGCGTGAGTAATAAAATTTTTCAAAACAACAGATTTTTGAGCTAGATGATAGTGGCAACTCACATTAAGGTATCTATCGGTATGGGTTTTATTCCTATATACATACTCAAAAACTTATTATATTTTAATTGTTGATTAGTAATGAGGATATACATCACTAGTTGTTATCCATTGTTGATGGACTCATCACCATGAATGTAGAGTGATTCATGATTATTGTTATTCAAATAAAATCACTCTACTTGAAATATTCCTAGATCTTGGGTCTTTCACATGTTCCTTACTGTCGACAAACATAAACTCTTAGCAAATCAATAATAGTTTTAGGTCTTAATTTAGGACCCTAAAAATTATTATAATTTAAATAATACTAATAAGAAAGAAAGTGTCTCTATAGTCATTCTTGAAGCTACTTCCAATAATATCATATACATTTCAATAACATTTACCCTCAATTCTATACATAATTCTAAATATTATTGTTATTGCAATTCAACATAATTCTAAATATTATTGTTATTGCAATTCAACCTCTTGAATTATTTTCTACTAATAAAAAAACAAACATAAATCCTAATATTTATAATCAACAATTTATTTTATGTCTTTTCTTTTTTAATATATTTTTTTAAATATGTTATTTTATAAAATCTTATTTTCAATATTTAATAATGAAATGTTTAAGGTTTAAATATTTTATTTTGTAATGAAATTTGTGTTATAATTTTTCAACTTTTTATAATTAAGAAGTAACTATGTTTGGGTATCTCGATCTTAAAAACTTGTGAACATGGTATTTAATGTTTGGGCATATCGTTGTTCAAATTATGTGAACGTCTTATGACAAATAAATTGAAATATTAAAATTTGTTGTAAATTAAAATTAATTAAATAATTATTTTTACTAATATTTTTATTTAGAGTACAAAATATATATTTGAATTAAAAAATTAATTTAATTTTCAAATAATGAATGAAACATTTTCTTATATTATATATATTTAAAATATAAATATCAATTATATTTTATTTAAATATTTAAGTATTTATCATTGAATAAATTAAAATCATTAAACTGATAGTTAAATTATTTCTATAAAAAGAATTGTTATAGTGATCTTACAGTGTTTTTCCTAATGATTTTTTGAGCATTTTAATAATATTTTAAACAACTTAAGCAATTTCTTACCTTATGTGTGATAGAACAATTTTGGTTTTAGTGGACCTTAATCATCATTATCATCATATTTATGGAGATATGCGTTAATTATTCTTAAGTCGTATTTGGGGTGGAGTATGAAGTGTAGATATGCTATATTCACTCTTGAATTTCCAAGTGTAGAGATAAATTCTATAGTCATAGTCCTAAATAATAATAATAATAATAATAATAATAATAATAATAATAATAATAATAATGTAATTTTAAGGTCACGACCAAGCGAGACACCAAATTGGTGTATGATATCCCCTTGTTTGTGGGACAAAGGTTGAATAATGATTACAATAGACTTGGTTTGGATTTGGTTTGAATCTCTTGGAGATTTGTTGGAGTTTATTGAGAGATTCTCTCAACAACTATCTTTATGTTTGAAGATAGTTGGATCTAATTCCAACTATATATACGTGCAATTTTTTGTGTAAAATTAATAATAGAAATTATTTTGTGTGTGTAATTTTGTCCCATCGTTGCTTTCCCAAACTTAAGTTCATATCAGAGCCTCATTGTTCTTAATTCCTCATGGGAGTGCCGAGGAAGATGTGATCGCCATTGGAGATAATTCTCTATACATGTGTGGGAGTGTGTTTTGAGCAAGTGAAGTTGTTTTTGTGTAAGACGCGAGCCGTATGTGTGGAATTTCCGTGGCCATTATAGAAGGAGCCGTTGATTGAAACTTTTTCCATGGCCGACAAGTACAACAATTTTCTTGTGATTATGTGATTACATAATAGAACCGTTGTGCGAGCCTTTGACGTGGACTATAGCAAATAGAAACTGTCATCTACAGTGGTGCTGATTGATCGAGTGTCGGGGTCATTTTTTGTATTTTTATTGTGTGAAGTGCCACATCGTCT
This sequence comes from Picea engelmannii, assembly GCA_009831015.1. Taxonomy (NCBI): domain Eukaryota; kingdom Viridiplantae; phylum Streptophyta; class Pinopsida; order Pinales; family Pinaceae; genus Picea; species Picea engelmannii. The sequence continues at coordinate 1,044,108 of ML783377.1, read as the reverse complement.
TCGTCATAATACATGGAGGCTTCTTACCAGTAGCATATGTGTCCTGCATATAAAAGTGGCAACGCAATAAGGAATGTCTTGTTAATATAGGGTCTTGTTCAAGGGTCAAGGATTCCATATCCCTATCCACCTTTTACTAGACTGAAAGAGTACGAATGCATCAAAAGTGAAAAGGGCATTTATATTAATTAATTAGTTAAATTAATTGATGTGTATGAATTTTGTTTGTAAAATTTTCTACTGCAGAACCAATCAATGAATAGAGTAGTGTAAGTCAAATTGGTGGTTCTCAACGTTTCTCGGTGCCAAGAAAACACATTACTGATTTGACTATGATTATCATATGTTATATGCTCACAGATCTTGTTGTACTTCGGTGCTTTAAGATATGAGGTTACCCTTGTATATATTGTTGTAGATGCGTTTAAAGGGGGTCAATTGTATGATTGAATGCTGAACATATCCAATAATTATATCACTATCCTATACGGTAGTGTATCAATAGGATAATTCAATATTGAGATTATCCTTCAAGAGGTCGAGAAGCATCAATTCTACAAATTAGCCAATGATGGTTAGAAGCTTTGTTGTTTTAAATGAGTTGAAAGAGAATCTCGGAGTTGTGGAGAAGAAATAACATATATCAAAATATTTCAGAGTGGATAGGAGTGTTAATGAAGACCATATCAAGACAAATATCTATGTTGAAATTTGAGTATTGTAATTATGATATAACATATGTAATGTAAGCATTATGGGAGGGTGTTAGAATAATGCTTACAATAGAATTGGTTTGAATCTGTTGGAGATTTGTTGGAGGTTGTTGAGATATTCTCTCAACAATTATATTTATGTTTGGAGATAGTTGTATCTGATTCCAACTATATATACATGTAATATTGTGTGTAAAATTAATAATAGAAATTATTTTTGTGTGTGTAATTCTATACTATAGTTGCTTTCCCAAACTTTAAGTCCTCCTCTGTCCAATGATTTGAGTAGCAAAGTCTATAAAGATATACATATCCTACCCCCTTGAACTTGACCTCTTAAGAGGAAACACACGTTCTTAACCATTAAACTCACTCAAACTATATAAAAAATTTCAAAAAATACAAAAATAAATATAAAGTCTACATAACATTGAAATCCATTTTCCTGATTTTGTGTATGGCGTGTGATTTATGGAGGAGACACGGTTTTCTATTACCCGACGTGGCACGACCGTTTTATGGATCTAGTCTACTGTAGTGTATGGCATGTGCTCTATGGAGGAGACAATTTTCTGTTGCCCAACTTGACACAACCGTTTTACGGATTTAGTCTATTGTTGTGTATGGCATGTGCTCTATGAAAGGAGACGGTTTTCTGTAGCCCGACGTGGCACAACCGTCTTCATTCAATTTTACAGTAGACCGTTAGAATAAATGTCAAATGTGAAAATTGTAGTCTCCTATAATCATAGCCCGTTAAAATAAATGTCAATTGTGAAAATTGTAGTCTCCTATAATCATACTGAAGCGTGGAGGAACCTCGACGATTGATACTGAAGCTTAGACAATGCGAAAGATTGATACTCAAACGCAAGTGCATGTTTGTTTCCTATTAGCTTTCAAACTTTCAATTCATTCCCAATTCCTATCAATATTAATCATAACCCATCGAATTCGAAGAATTATTAGCTTTCCAACTTTCAATTCATTCCCAAATTCCTATCAATATTAATCATAACCCATTGAATTCGATGTATTCATGTGAAATGCTTGCAATCAATAACTTTCTGGAAGTATGTATTCTTTAATAATTTATATTATCTGTTCATTATATTGACTCTGCCTATGTATATATGATTTAGATTTGGGCTTTCTCTGTTTGAGGTTTACTGACTATAGTTACTCCATTAATGCCCTGTAAAAGGGTGAACTCTTGATATTATACCGGATCATATGTAAACATATATATAGACATATACATGTACTCATTTAACTGTAAGTGTCAAGGATGGAAGGGGATTATAATTTTTGTTTCGTATATTTTGGTTGATTTCTAATTGTTATGTCCCCAATCGCGTTATTCTTATGAAACTGTGTTATCTCATCTATTTTAGGAATCAATTGAATTGCACATAAAGTTAACCGTCTGAAAACTATGACATATACTTGTATGCTCAAATTCAACGCTATATGTGTTGTGCTGTTCGAATGTGTTTGGAATTTTGGAATTATTAGACAAATTTAAAAAAACATCATGAATATGAATATAAGAAGTCTCTGGAATTATTAGATAAATTTAAAAAGACATTATGAATATAAATATAATAAGTTATTTGATGACTAAATATTATAATATTAATATTAAGTCTTCACAGTGTAAGGAAGTTGGTGATGAATCACTAATTAGGTTATATTTAGGTTACAGTGGTGGCAGTCAACATGAGAGATAACATGGGTGTCACTCGAGTGTGTCATGTCAAGTGTGACACACGAGTTAGATAACATGGGTGTGTCACTCGAGTGTGTCATGTCAAGTGTGACACATGAGTGTATCATATCACTCAAGTAAAAATATATATATATATATTACATTATTATTATAGATTTATATTAAAATTATAATATTAATATATATTTATATTAATGTGTATATATTAAATAACAAATATGAATTTGAACTAACCATATAAACTCAAAAGTAGCTTGAGTTGAAGAAGCACAACAAATTTGATTTAATTTTTAAGCATTTGTGTGGATAAATGGTTCAATTATGTTTGCTATTCTTAATTTCACAACGAATTGGAGAAAAAAAAATTAATTTTATCAAAATTTTCTATTGCTATTTTATGTAGGTTGAACAATTTGTAATCTTGAGTCATGTCACTTTAAAGATTCTCAATTTTACATGCCAAAGGTATATTCTTTTTTTGGCATATTTTCTCCAAAATTTTTTATGGTGAAGATGACGTTGATATCTAAAATTGAAAATCTTTAAAGTGATATGTGAGTGAATTCTTTTAGCATATTCCTTCTAAAATTTTTATAATGAAGATGCCATTGATATCTAAAATTGAGAATCTTTAAAATGACATGTGAGTGGTTAGAAGACAAATTTTTCTATCACATGTTAGTGAAAAGTTCAATGTTCAGTTAATGAAGCATGGAAACTCTTATTGAAGAGATCTCTTTAGGAGATTTATTGGCAACTCACTCTTACAGGAGTTGGTTGGCTCATTCTAAGAGATGGTTCATTTTAAGAGAATAATCTCATGCATGCATGTTAGTGAAAATCTTAGTTTAACCTACATGTTAGTGAAAAGTTTAATACTCACTTAATTTAATGATAAATTGTTATGGATCTTATTTTAAGTGGAATTTTTTTTATACCATCTTGTCCAAGGAAAATAGAGGAAATAAATGTTTTGTAATTTTTTAATTTTATCCATAAATTATTTGGTAGGTTGAGGATAGTTATGATATAATTGATGTACAAGTAGAGTTGGGTGTTCATGGTCGATAACTTGTAATAAATACCATATTGGTAATATTTAGTTTGGTAATATTCTCTTTGTAAATGGACATTAAGAATTAGATCAACGAGGCCCAAAGGGGTTGGATCCAATGGTGGTAAGAGATGATTTTTTCACCGTTGGGAAAAGTTCAATTGCGTGAGGGCCTTACCTGGAGTCATGGGGAGTCATGGAGGCCCCTTGAGTTAGTTGTAAAACATGTGGTTGCACCCAGAGATACTATATTAAATGATATTGTGACCCATGCACACATCCCACCCCTGTGTCCTTCAAAGTTTTAAGTCCCCGAGGTCTAGAGAAGTCAATGAGGGAGTGCATTTTAAAGACACTCTGTAAATGAAACTCATCAATTCGAAACCCCTGGGAACACCTCAAATCCAACCATGTTAAGGGTTGGTGTAGTCTAGGCCGGGTGCGATCCCAGGGTGAATTTGACGTCTTAGATGCCCCTGGGTCATGGCATCTCAACCATAGGTCAGTCCCTCACGAGTCACATGGTTAAGGATTACCAACAAGAAAAAAGGATAGATAGACAATGACTATCTAATTATACAGATATATGTTGTGTACAGAAACAACCTTTGATTATTAGATTTGAATAATACAGAGTCTTGAGATCTTAAATGATAAAAATCAGTTATAGTAATTCAAGATTACAAACAATGATTATATGTCTCGTAAAAGTTAAAATAAAAATAATTATGTGTCTAGTAAAACTATAAAATTAAAATGATTTAGACATTTACATTTACATTTTACCTTCAAAATTTATTCTCTTTCATAAAAAAAAAGAAAGTAATAAAAATTATGCATATTAATTTATACAATATTTATTTTAAATTTATTTATGATGTAAGTTATAAAATTAAAATAATTTAGATATTTCCAATTTATTTCTATTTATAATTTTTTTTAATGTATTCTATCTTGTTTAACCTTCAATATCCATAGGACTCTTTTTATAACTCCTAATCAAACATCCAAAATTAATTATAATTTTGTAAAAAACATCATGTTAAAACTTTATCATAAATAATGTATTTCATGTTATGTTAACAATAAATACTAGAAAATGTATGCTATTAATGCGTGTGCAAAACTCTCTTTCATCAAAAGGAAACTAATAGAATCAATGCATAGTAATTTATAATTTATATGTGTGGTATAAATTTTGTTTAAACCTTCATATAACTAACATTATATACTATGTTTCGGAAGAAAAAAAAATCGTTATATATTATATTTATAATTTTGTAGTGAATGTTATTAATAATAATATTTAATATAAAATTATAAATATAATATATAATAATATTTTTAAAACATAGTATATAATTTTACTCATGTAAATGTTTAAATAAAATTGCATATCATTATTATTTATTTTTATTTTAAATTAATTTTCTACAATAGATTATATAGAATATATATAATATGATATTTAAAAAAAAATGATATTATGTTTTTATTAGGTGAGATTTGGTATAAAGTAAGAGGTAAAGGGATTTGTGTTCTCACCATTGGTGTAGACACCCTTACCTATCCTTTGTAATTTGATATGAGTATTATTTATATTTTGTGTGGTTATGTTTTTCAGATCATGGATCTATGCTTTGTCAATCTAACATCCAATGAGAAATGTGTAAGGGGGTCTTCACCACTTATAAGAGTACATGTCCCTTTACTTTAGACTTAAAAAATTTAGTGAATTAAAATAATAATAAATAGCAGTAATATCGAGCCTTATTTAAACATGTATAAAACTAATAATACATTTTATATTAAATTTATAAAAAATGTAATTATATATTTCATTTATAATTTTATAATAAATGTTATATTTTATAACATTGAGAGTAAAATTATAAATATAATTTATAATAATATTTTTTACAATCATAGTATACATTATAATTTTAGTTATACACATGTAAAAATAAGATTGCATATCATTATTATTTATTATCATTCTAATTAAGTGATATTTGTTCTGAAGTGAAAATTCAAGGGATATGTTTTCTCACCATTGGGGAAGACCCCTTGCCCACCCCTCATTAGATGTTAGACTAACACAACATAGATCCATGATTTCAAAAAAATAACCCCTCAAAATATAAATAATATTAATATCCAACCTTATTTAAACATGTATATACTATATTTGTAAAAAATATTATTATATGTTATAGTTATAACTTTATAGTCAATCTTAACAAATATATTATTAATTATAAAATTATAAATAAAAAGTATAATAACATTTTTTACAAATTTAATATACAATGTTACTTATATAAATGTAAAAATAAGATTAAATATCATTATTATTTATTATTATTTTAGGTGAGTGAAATTTATTCTGAAGTGTGAAGTGAAGGGAAATGTGCTCTTACCATTAGTGAAGACCTCCTTGCATATCTTTGTTGGGTGTTATAGTGACAAAGAATAAATCCATGATCTCAAAAAAAATCCCTCACAAATAATATTGATATCCAACCTTAAACATATTTACAACTATCATTATATACCATGTTTTATTATATTTATAATTTTATAGACAATACCTTTTACAGAATATATGGATACTCCTCTTTTTACAAAAAAAAAAATTATATTATGTTTGATATGAAATATCATTGTAAATTTATATCATTTTCTTGTTTAAATTGATATTGTTTACTTATTGTTAAATATCTTTTTTTTTTTTTTCTACAGAATATTAGTATAAATGGACATGCCAAAACGTTAACCCATTGTTTACATCTCAAAGATGGACAATGATTAAGAAAGAGGTGTTAAATCAAGGTTCTCCACATAGTAAGAGAAAATCTTTCAATCAACGTTCTCCATTTAATAAGAGGAAATATTTCAATCAATGTTCTCCACTTAGTAAGAGGAAATCTTTCAAATCTAGAATTCAGAGAAGAGATAACTACAAAAATTAAAATAAATGAAACAAAATATTTTTATGTTTGTTTTCATACTTATGGACAAAGATCTTCCATCTTTTGTATTATATATGACAAGTTAGAAGATGCAATTGAATATGAACCCAAATCTAGATTGGTTGAAAATGTATTTCACGTCCATGATAGTAAAAGTGTTAAAAATAGTAAAAATAGAAGTTAAAAAATTAATGTTGTTATACCAAGAAAAAAATAAAATAATTGGACCCACACTCCCTTCTAGGTCAAGTAATGAGCATTTGACTAAGAAATAGATATTTGAAAAGGGTTATCAATTATGGATGATCAAGGAGTTAGCATGGTTCTTTCTATAGTAGACTATAATTGTGTTCATGACTAGAATTTCGCTCAATAAAATAATTTGTAATTTTTTTACATCACCTTTTTATACATCTTAAAAGTGTACTTTGAGCACTTTTTAGTATTTTTTTATTACAAATAATAAATATAGTCCTTCAACACTTTTTTTTCCTCCGAAAAATAATGTATTTCTAATATATTTTTTTAGTATTTGACTTATACATAATAAATAGATTTCTTATTTTGACATATATTTTCAATAATTTAAATATTATGTATTTTTACTAATAATTATATTGTTTTAAGAAATTACTAGTTAATTGATTATGGAATTGAAATAATAAATATAGTTCTTCAATACTTTTTTTCCTCCTAAAATTAATGTATTTCTAATATATTTTTTCAATAATTTAAATATTGTGTATTTTTACTAATAATTATATTGTTTTATGAAATTACTAGTTAATTTATTATGAAATCGAAATAATAAATATAGTTCTTAACACTTTTTTCCTCCTAAAAATAATGCATTTCTAATATATTTCTTTTTAATAATTGACTTATACATAATAAATATATTTCTTATTTTAACATATATTTTCAATAATTTAAATATTATGTATTTTACTAATAATTTTATATTGTTTTATGAAATTACTAGTTAATTGACTATGGATCTTGGTGTATGGAGTTTTTTTTTACACATGGAGAGATTGGAAATTATAATTTTATGGATTCCTTTCTCCACTTTAATTAAATTTCACTCAATTTTTACACATTGGAATCAAATCATATGCTCACAATCATTTATGGATGCATGGCAACTTAAGAACATAGAAGAAATTGGATTCCTACTTCAACTATAGGATCTATAAGAAGATAAAATCCTATATAACTATATTAATCATATAGGACACACATGTGGTTTGATTTTGCATTTTGTAAACAAACCATACTGAGTTGAATGTACATTATGTTCCATAGTTTTGGTATTTATATCTACTCCAACGCCTAAATATAGAGATAACTATATAGTAAATCCACTCAAAAAGTTTTTTAAACATGTATCATCAAAATTAAAAATTTTGGATTCTTTTCCCTCATTGGCAATATTGGTGAACACAAGTATGAATTGATACTTGTATAATCACTACACGATGAATATGGTTATAAATATTTTATCTGGAGCAATATGTATGGATTTTGGAGGCGAGTTATTACTCATGGTCAGTCGATACCTCCAAAAGATGCAATGATTTTTAAAGGTAAACTATATTGGGTACATATCATAATAGTATCTCAGGAAGATGTTTTATATGCATATAGAATGTATTCATTACATATTCAACATAATAAATGAGACATTCATTTCATTCACACATGATGTAGTAATCGATCTATGTGTATAACAGTAAATTCAAAGAAATTGATATGTATTGTTAATGATGGTTTTACATCCAAGAAGAAGGATATTTTGAGGATGGAAGAGGCTTAAGATGGATGATATTACAATAAATGAAAGAAAAAAAAACATAGATTATTATGAATATCTTCCATTACAAGCGTTCATAAGTGTTATAATCATGTGCAAGTGTGCTCAAATTCTATACATTTATTATCATATGAAAAACAAAATAATGACTCATGTAGCAGTAGATGATTTATCTGTGTTTAGAGATAATCATTTCCCATGTCAAGAGACAATCAGTGCATCAAAATGATTATGAACAAGATTTTTTTTCCTCCTTACACCAAACATGGATTCAATCCACGACATTCTACCTTTGATGAACATGTCTTAATCAAAAATTGTTATGAGTTATAGCAGTATTTGAAAAACATCTATAACACTAATTTAAAAACATTGTATTTTCCTATACTTTTTAATGTAATTGATGTTTGTATATTTTGGGACAATATTTATGCCCATATATTTTCCTAATTGATGTCTTTATTTTTTCTCTATATATATGGACATTAATGTCCATGCAATGTAATTTTATGTCATCTATAATGATAATTTACATTTTTCTATGACAATAACATGCATTACATATAGACATTAATTACTCATAATAACTTAATATTTTCATTCATTTTATTGATAATTTTGAGATAGAGTTTTATATTATGTATAATGTCATATGTTGTAATTTTTATTGGGTTTCACTCATATTTGTATTTTCAATTTATTTATTGTTTTTATAATAGTAGTGAAATGGAGATGCAACCTTGCATATGGAGCCCAATACCAACATAGATATTGGAAATCATATTTCTATGGCTTCCTTTATATGTTATTATCTACTTCAAAAGTGTTTGTAAGTTATGGATTGTCGAAAGCATTTCCATGGTAATTTTATTAATCAACTACACTAGTTATCACTTTTGTCTATGCCATTTTGAAGTAGAACATATAAATTGAATCTGCATATGGTTTAATTATTTTAATTCAACTACAACATTCTTTACAAGAAAGAACTACTACATTGTTAATCCTTTCGAAAAAAGTTATACCTTTTTAGGATGCACGATATTTTTACACTCTTGATAGATGTCCAACAACAAAAATACAAATGGATCATTTTCAAACAAATCAATATTATAGGAATTTAAAATTATTTCATATTTAATAGTCATCATAGAGAATGTAGACAATCATATGTTCCTGATGGTGAACCACTTCCTTCGAAAAAAAATCAAGTTTTCCACAATAGGATCATGTATGGATACATGTGCATGTAATTTTTGGAGGCTATCCTATTTATTCATACCAGTTGTATTGGATAAATATTCAAAAATAATAAATGGGTCCCACATTTTATTCGACAATCATGTATTAAAAGGTTGATTTGCTTAGCAATCCACGGAAATCAACTTATGTGTTTAACGGATGATGTAGCTCGTACACTATGGCTAATAGAAGAGATTAGAAATGAACGTGTTTCACCATTCCCTCCTAAATATCAATGAACTAATTTGAAGATGGATATGGTTTCAAATGGAATTCGATATCCAACTTAACATTGGGTATTAATGAAATCAATCCCAAACATCATCTGAAACCAGAAATGAATGTCGTCGGAGAATATACTACGAAAGGAAAGAAGAGATCAATACAAAATGTCATTTAAATTATAAAAAAAAAAGTACATCAATAAAAGGAGGAGAATTATGTGTCAATTATCCCAATATGTTATTGATTATCAAGATCAAGGACACATCAAATTCCAATGATTGACTAGAAGATCAACTGTTTTCAATAGAATACTTCTATATAACAATCAAGATACAATCAACGAAGATTTTGTAATGAAATATTGTAATGGATAATCATCCATACAAGACATTTTAGTCACGCTCATGAGTCGAACACTCGACATATGAAACAATATAATGAGAATAAATGATGAAGATTGAAATGCAAAAAAAAATATGAATAATAGATGAAAAAATATGGATAACAGATGTGTAGAAGCTCTTAGGTCAATGATATTAAACAAATATTCAATAGTATATTCTTCATCTAACAGCCACTTATAGAAATACAATTTAAAAAAATTATTTTTCTCTCTATTATAACTTATCTTATATGAATGTTTAAAACCATATTTTCAGCTCTTTCACAAATCATTATAAAAATACAATTTAAAAAAAATTATTTTTCTCTTTATTGTAACCTATATTATATGAATTTCAAAACAATATTTCTACCTCTTCCACAAATCAACCACTGATTAATATATTATATGAATGTTTAAAACCATATTTATAGCTCTTCCACAAATCATTATAAAAATATAATTTAAAAAATATATTTTTCTCTCTATTGTAACCTATATTATATGAATTTCAAAACAATAAATATTTTTAGCTCTTCCACTGATTAAATAAAGTATTGTATTTGTAGTTAATGAAATATACAAAGTTCATAAAAATAACATTGACTATAGAAACAATTATAATAGGAAAATAACTTTTAATATTATATGAATTTCAAAACAATATTTCTAACTCTTCCACAAATCAACCATTGATTGAATGAAATATTGTATTTGTAGTTAATGAAATAGACAAAGTTCAGAAAAATAACATTGACTATAGAAGCCATTACAATGGAAAAATAACTTTTATCTTGGAAATATGAAGGTTATAGTCAACTTTTTGACAAATAAATTCATTTGATAATTTGTTTCTGTTTTATTTTTTTGCTATGATGTATAATTTATTTGTAAGACAACTATATTTAATATAAAAGATACGAATATGACTCCATTTAGCATCAATAATTTGAATTAGCCCTTTCACCGACATTCCATTGCCAAACAATATCCAAAATGTTTCAATATTTAAAAATGAAAGAATACACACAATCTATATTAACCAATATAATGTTGATGTTGATAAGAACATTTATAATGAATTGCCAAAACCCATATTCTCTGAAAATGACGTTCAATGCAACCAAAATATGGAAATGCGTTTTCAAAATATTAAAAAAATAGATCACGTGCCTCAATTCACAATCCTTTTATCATCAAATGAAAAAATACATCTTCGAGGAATTTATTTAAATATGGAAGAGTCAAACAATATAAGTAGAGTATTTGAGAGAATGACCCATTTTCATAAAAAAAATTCCTACAGAGATTGAAAAATTATCAATTTTTCAAATGTGTCATGTATGTCAAGAATCATACCCTGGTATGAATGTGTGTAAAGGAGTTTAAGGATCTATTTTTCATGGATGGAAACATGAACAAGGATATCATCATTTTTTTCAATGGAAAAATATGGATATTGGTGAACAAGCGCAAGTATTGGTTTAAGAAATGTTAATAGCATGAGTGAATCCAATATTTCAAGTGACACATGCACACGGTGATCAATATAAATATAGTAGTCATGCAATTAGTTTTTCACAATATGTTAATTCAATTGCTAAAACTCCTCCCCGTCGCATTTAAGATATTGACATTTTAAATGATGACTGCATTGTTAGTAGATCTCGTGTACTAAATGCATTAAATTAGAAAATTGAATTGGACAAATATTATCAAGATGTTGAAACAGATCTCGAGTCAGTCATACAAATGTTTCTAGTAGAATACATTATATCAACTCGGGTTGTCATAAATAAATGAATATAATTGTTTGATATCACTTTTCCAACATTTCTCGCAACACGTAATGTTGATTGGTTGCAACTTCGTCTTGTCATTGTTTTCATACATGAATATGCATTCCACCTACTTAGATATCGTGATCAAAGGTTTTCATACATGAATATGCATTCCACTACTTAGATATCGTGATAAGTTTTTTTGTAAACATCCAAGATTTCATTATTTTATTTTGAATATGATAATGCATTCCACCTACTTAGATATCGTGATCAAAGGTTTTCATACATGAATATGCATTCCACTACTTAGATATCGTGATAAAAATTTTTGTAAACATCCAAGATTTCGTTATTTTATTTTGAATATGATAATGAGGCATAAAACCCAAGGAACAAAAACGATATTTCTAAGGCAAGATATAGATACCTAGTACAACAAGGATTTGTGTAAAGAATTGAATGACTTCCCTAACACTAAATTTCCTCGAAGGTTAATTACCTTGGTGGACATCTTCAAAGGAAAAACGCATATTGGAATGTGTGTCATAGTTATCTTACTAACATGATAAACCAACGTGGTTGTCCAACTTTTTTCTTCACACTAAGTGGAGCTAACACAAAGTGGCCAGACCTGCATAAGGTTATTCTCAATAGTTAACCTCTTACTCTACGAAATAAACAATGCTTGATAATCGATAATGATATCAAATATCCACATAAATATGTGATATATATGCACCAACACCTCAACTTTTTTCGTGATGAAATTATTATAAAGTATCTCCAAGCTAAGGATTATTGATATATGCATGCATTTTAAAACCTTAACTTTCAATTTATGAAATCAATATTATATTTATGCATTAATACTACAATGATATATTAACAATAGTTTTCATAAGTATGAGTGGAAATATAAAGGATCAACACATATCAATATCAATGGAGTTTTTTTTTTATTAAAAGGTGCATCAAACCTGGATAAGTTGGAATGGAATGATGAATCAAGAGTAAATGTTGCAAAACAATATTTTGACAAATATATTATGGCATAGAATCTTTGTGATATTTGTTGGAATTGCAAAAGTGGAAAACACAATTCACAACGATAATTAACAATCACACATAGATAATAGACACAAGGATTTCATGTGGTTCACCCAAACATTGGGCTACCTCCACCAAGCATAGGCATCGATTGTCTTATTATTCAGATCATGGAGATTACATCAGCTCACTGACACTCATTCATTTTTTCCTCTATGGGAGATTTAATGAATGAGTGTGAGTGAGCCGATGTAATCTCAATGTAATCTGAGTGAGTGTGAGTGTGTGTGAGTGAGATGATTGTCTTATTATTCAGATCATGTATATTACATTTAAAAGAAACTGAATAATAAATGCAATCCCTATCCGTATTCTAACTTGGTCTATTTGGTTGTAACCAACACAAAATAATAGGATCCAAATATGTTATTGGTAATTCGTTGTCACCAAATCCCAACAATCTCCTCCTTGACAACAATTAACCTAATACCTTGCTCCTTCCTTTTGTGCATCACCGTTTTTGCAAGCCAAGAGAAGCCAAGCACCACTGCAACTTCTCTAATAAAACTGGTTTCATGATCTTGCCTGTGTGACTTGCACGAGTTTGGATTTCCTGAGGGGTCATTCCACCTCCAACATGTCTTCCACAACTTTGTTGTGAAACATATTTAGTGATAGATCTCCTCCTATCCAAGACACCTGTAAAATATACATTACAATTATCACAGACCATATAAGTGTAACCATTATAGATGACATTTGTGCTTCTCAAATGATGAAGCACCCATTTCATTGCAATACCTGAATCTGTCACGTATTTGACAACATCATTAGCAAGTGAAACATCTGGTCTTAACCATTTCATTGCATAAAACAGACCTCCTATTGGAATTACATGAGACATAACCTTTTCTTCTTTAAGACAGGCCCTATGCTTGAAGAAAACTTATAATGGAAAGCAAGAGAGATAAAAACTGGTTTTAAAATTTTCATACTTAATTCCAACCACAACTTACCATTACCATCTCTATGTACTTCCATGCCCATAATTTTTTTTGCTGCTCCTTGATCCCCATCTGAATTGTCATGTCCACCTGAGTCATTTTCTTACTGATTCTATCCATGCTTCAGCTTGCATCGAGCATATTATTAGGAAAGAACATCAAGACTGTGAATGTACTATAAACCGTATAGTCTTTCCTACCCTTTGAAAAATTATGACTCACTATGAAGGATTCAAACATCTTGTATATTTTCCTGGGTGCCAATAGGCCATACAATGAATTACCTAGCATGAAAACAAGTTGTTCCATACATACAATATATCTGTCAATCATGACCTTGTGAGAAGTAGGATTGCACACAAAACATCCCTTTATACCATCATCATAACTTGCAGAGATATAAAACAAGCAAGAATTCATAAACAAAGTTTTTAAGTCTGGAAATGATTTATAGTTTACCAATACCTGCAATTATTTCTTGCTATTATGACCTTGATGCTACTGCCATTAACAAGAAGATACATTTGTCACTTTAGATGCCACTTCAATACTCCCTTCCAGCTTATAAAGGTTATCAACCTTTGTTGCCTTCATCACTACTAAATTCCCTTTCGACAATGTGAGTGCTCCACCTTGACCTGTATACTTATATCCACAAGAATCCAACACTCCTAATGAAATCAAATTTGATTTAAGCTTAGGTACATATATAAAATCCGTACACCATAGATTTGCATAAATATGATGATCCCTCGACACTTCGAACACCAACCTCAAGTCATGTTCATGCTCTTCTTTGGAATTAAAATAAATAAGTACGTCATCTAATAATACAATGACAAAATTATGTAGATAATTTATGAATATTCCATTCATTAAGCACATCAAGACATCAGTCCAAATGGCACCACTACAAATTCATAAAGTCTATACTTGGTTATAAATGCTATCTTATTGATGTATTCTTCCTTGATTCTTACCTAATTTTATCGAGATCTCAAGGATATCATTGAAAATATCTTTGTTCCTCTTAGTTGATAAAAGAGGTCATCAATTATGGGTAGAGTGTATTATTCTTTTACCATGGCTTTATTCAACTATCTAAAGTTAATGCAGAACCTCAATGTCCCATCCTTCTTTTCAACAAAGAGTATTGGTGCTCATCAAGGTGAAACACTCGGGAATATGTACCCTTTCTTCAACAATTCTTCTAGTTTCATTTGTAATTATTTTAATTTGGGTTTACTCATTCTGTAAGGTGTATTTGATACTCGGGCAACTCCTGATACCAAACCTATCGAGAAATTTATTTCCCTCTTTAGCATAAATCCTTGTATTTCTTGGAATAAATATGCAAACTATTGTAATACTAAACAATATTCAAAGCTTGGCCCTTTTGTATCTTCTGGATCCTCCACATGAGTTGCATACAATTCACATCCTTTCTTGAAACATTTCTTCAGTTGTAAGGCTGAAATATCCCTTATAGAAATGGGTCTTCGAGTTCCTTTCACATTGCTTTGTTTTCCTTCTTCATCAAGACATGTAAATGTATTGTTATGACAATCTAGGACACCATGATGGTTGTCCAACCAATCCATTCCAATTAGGATGTTATAAGAACATAATGGGATGATATTCATATCAACATTAGTACTCACTCCATTAATATTTATTGGACAATATCTGACCATCTCATTGATCCTTCTTTTGGTTCTAGTGGCTAGATAAACCAAACTTGACTTTTCAATCTTACTTTTCTACAAATGTAATGTATCCACTATTTTAGAATCAATGTAACAATGGCTTGTTCTTGAATCAATTAAAATAAAAAAATATTAATTAATGGTCTTACCTTCCACTTCGATCATATTGGATTGGTACTCTATTTTTTGATCTTCAAAGGATGCATATATTCCTCCCATGTATTCTATTGTTGTAGCTTGTTTGATGTTGTGCATAGTCTTTTTTTTATCTCCTTTGTTAGGGAAATCCTTGTATAGGTGATTTTGTCTGTACCCCCAACATTAGATTGGTCATCTTCCTTTTTTCCCAAGGAGTCTTCCTTTTTGGATTTATTCTTAGAAGACTATTCTTGTTAATTTTTATTTGTAATTTTTCTATTGAAATGAGGTTTGAATCCCTTCCTTCTCAAATCATGTTTATATTTCTTCTTATTGTTCGAAGATTTTTGCAGGGAATCTTTTCCCTTTCCTTGATCATACATGTACTTATCCTTCCTAATTGTCTCGGTCAAATTCCTCGTCTCATCATACTGAATATTTTCATTATAAAATGATGGCATTCCACTTAACAACCTATGTATCTTCACCTTTTCATCCTTGATAAATACTACATACTTCAACAATCCTAAGAATTTATTTCCATATTCTATCATAGTCCTGCTTCCAAACCTTATTTCAAAGAACTATTGTATTTTCTTGTCATATAAGTGATCTGAAAGGTACTCATTTTGAAAGAATATCTTGAACTGATTCCAAGTGATATTTCTTTCATTAATGTGCTCAAAATTCTTTAGTTGATCCCACCACATAAAAACGTTTCCATGCAAATGGTATGTGGAAATTATGGCTTATAGGTTAGATGAGTAGTTGTGCAACTGAAAGTACTTTCTGATTCCCAACAACCAGAATTCAACATCATCTTCCTTTTCTCTTTCACCATCAAAGGATGGTGGCTTAATCTTTGTCAACTCTCCTTGCAAAATTTCCTAGCAACTCATGTCTTCTTCTTTGGTGCTTGAGAGGAGACACACCTAGACTCCTTATGGAGTCTTTAGATGCATAACATTTCCTTGTTGAGTAAGGAGGTGAGTGATTTCTATGAGTTATGCTATTACTTCTTGAATGACTATCTCTTCTATAGTTCTTTCTTCTTTCATAATGTCTTCCTTCTTCCTCCTTCCTTGAGTCTAATCCATTCTTTGCTTGCCTATGCAATTGATTTAGGATTCGCATCACGTGAGAATTTATTTTTATTTTTTTCTCTCATAAACCTCTCATTTTTTTTTATAACTCTGCACTTCTATTCTCAGGCTTCTTAAAATCTCTATTAATGTTTCTTGTTCCCCTCTACTCTTCTTCCCATTTGATTTTGTCTTCGCATTACCAACAACGATATTTGACCTCTGGTTTCTCTATCATGACTTAATGATCAATTTCCTTCATCCATTTCAAAAATATGCATTCTTATCTTGAATTGATATGTTTATATCCCCTAATTCTTCAAAATTTTGAGGCAACCATTTTGTTGAAATTATGCATATTATAGAAATTTTCCAATTGTTTCTACAAGTCCCTTTCCTGCTCAATTCATGAAGCAATATATCATCATTATCCAAAGTATAATAGATAAAGGTTATTATCCTATGAATCCTCTTTCCAATGACTATACACATGCCCCACTATGATATCTAAGATAAAATTTATGGCTTCCTAAATAAGCCATTTTCACCCCATTTAGGCATTTTCTCCACTGATGTAAGTTTATTGAGATGCCAACTTATGTCAACTATGAAAGAACACATATCAGGAACTAGAAAATATTGTGTATTAGACATAGATAATAATAATGACAATGAATTGATGAAAACTCTTGTATTTTTAGGTTGATTCTCTAGTGAAAAACTACATCAATATCGAAACTGCAACTTTGTCCCTTTTCACCCATTTTTCGAAACTTTGAATTTTTAGCAAAATTGTTTATCTCTAAATCTATACACTTCTAGAAAACTTTCAATAGAGCAAAGTTATTTTTATTGAAGAGTGTATAAAAATTAGATTAGATAAAATTTTCCATTTTTGTGATCTAGGGTCACTTTTCCTCCAAAAATCTAAAAATTCCCCGAAAAGTGGCCCATGATAGTGAATTTTGTCCTATTTCAACATTTTCATTGCAATCCCCATAGGTTTTGCTCAATTCCTTCATGGTTTATTTTCATTTATGCTTTATGGACTCTCTCCAAGAGGGTCATCTTAATTTGGACCTCTGCCAATCATCTGGACCCATATATTTAAAACAATTATTTTGAAATTTTTGACAAATACAAGCAGAATTGGAGAATTTCCCTCTCTATAAATTTTGTAGATATCCTCTATGTAAAAAAAATGCATAATTTCCATCCCGTTACGATGTAATTTACTCCAGTTATGGAAAAAATAAGAAAATGTGTCCAGACTTCGATTTTTTTTTTGAAACTGTGGAACAATTTTTCCTAAGTGCAATCTGCATCATCGATCTCAATTCGAAAGAAATTTAGACCATTGATCTGCTCTCCATTTTATGTCAATGACCAATTTTATCCTTTATCATGCACAACCCTTTCCCCAAACTATTGACCCAATCGTCGACCATCATCCCAATTCCCCAATGAATAATTTGGACACATCTCCAAATTGGTTGACCTAGCTATCGACCTATCATCAATCGACATTTACCGATAGTTGTCAAAAAAAATCCTTGATTTGACCAACCCAATTGTCTATTTTTGGCCATATTTGTTGGTTGACATGACAACTATTGTAACATGGCATGACACATAGATGTTGACATGGCATGGTATGTCATATTGAGGCATCGATTGGGCTAACCTGGAATGAAACGTGGATGTTGATGTGGCATGAAACATGGATGTTTATGTGTCATGAAACACCATCACGTTCATTTCATCATCTACCATTGACGATCAGATATTTCCTTTGGTTAAATGAAAATGTCACCCAAATTCATCGATCCACGATCCATTGACCATCGACGATCAGAGGTTTCCTTTGGCAGAATGAAAACTTTTCACAAATTCTTTGGTCTCCAATCCATTGACTATCATTGCTCAGAGGTTTCCTTTGGCTGAATGAAAACTCCTCCAAAATTCGTCGATCCGCGATCCATCAACCATCGATGATCAAAGGTTTCCTTTAGCCGAATGAAAAATTCACCCAAATTCGTCGATCCTCGATCCATCGGTCATCAATGATCAAAGATGTATTTTTTTTCAACCTCAACACTTCACCAAACTCACCAATTTTGGTCCATCGACCATCGATGACCTCTATTGGTGAACTTCAACACTTAGACAACTTCAGCCAAAACCCATGTGAATCTAGGTAGTTGATCTTCCATCCAAGATCATATCGATCGTTGATTTTTCTAACTTCCTAAACAACCAAAAATGAATATGGACCATCAATCTTCCTCATTTTCCAAACTGTCAAAATGAATCTCAGTCATTGATTTAGTACTTTTCCATTCTTCAAAGATTAATCAATTTTTGCTAATTTTTCAAGGAGGAATTTGGGTCGTTGATCGGGAGATCAAACATGATCTCGGTCATCGACTCTCCAAACTATATCCATGCTACAGTGACCATTACAATACAAAAAGTTTATACCTTTCAAGTCAAATTTGGCTCTGCAACTCTGCATATCGAATCCATTAACTTCTCAGACAATTCTGAATTATTTTAAACTCATGTCTTCCCATGAATTTGGGTATTTTCCACTCTATTCTTTCTATTTCCCCCCAAATTCACTCATACCAAACTCTACAACAATAGATTTCTTAAATTTGCACACGTTCTAGCCCATACCAGTCCAGTGTTTCAACCAGAAGCTTTGATACCAATGTGTAATGTACCCAGCCACCCACAGGATGGCCACGCTACTTCAAAACACACTTCAAAGTCGACTTCAAAATTATGATAACATTGGATTAATAAAGAAGCATAAAAAACTCACATGCAATAATCAAGATTCATTCTACAACATAAAATAAATGGACAATATTCCATTCACAACAATAACCAAAAAACATTCATATTATAAAAACAAACCCAATCTAGATAATAATTAATACACAACAAAAACAAATTTTCAATCGTCGAAACACATGGCAGAGGGAACTTATATTAAAAAAACAAATTCACCAACTAGTTGTAGACCAAGGATGTTCCACCCAACCATAGATGTTATTCTTCCAAGTCTCAACAAAAAGTCACCCCCAAGATGGGGCTATGAATCCACAAGGATGGTTCCAATGTGTTACTCAGCTTCCCAAACCAGTCAAAACTCAAGCTCTCACGGGTTTTTCAACACACAATAATCCAAAGTACACCATCTCTCTTCTCTCTAGCTTGCACCATCCAAATACAATGATCCCCCTTGACAACCACACAGTGCCTTAGGTTGTCCACTTATTTTTAGGGCTCGAGTGCATCTGGTCAAGAATCTACATGTTGGGATTCTCAAGATTCGTAGCTGTGAACAAATTTTATCACATGACATTGCATCTCATACATTCAAGCTTTAATTCATGGATAGAATGCACGTGTAATTTATATAGACAACAAGAAATGGCTCATTTCCCAACAATTCATTTTTTCTTCCCCAACCAATATCAAGGATGAGTGAGAAATATTGAATGAGTGAAAGAGTGAAAGGATAGAGTGAACATAATGAAGAGTGTGAACCCTAAAATATCCAAAATATGGGTTTATATATTTACTTGGAAATCAATAAACACTTGGTCGTCCCCTAAGAATCTCATTTAACCACTTCTCTCAATTAAAACAGTTATGGGTAAATAAAATAATAATAAAAGACCGATCCCCTTTAGCCACCTCTATCAAGGAATCATACCCCCTATAACTCTTTTCCTTGTCCGTCTTGCAGGCAATGATGTATTTTATTAGTAATAATGATCAAGTATTACATTCCCTAGGCACTCCAACCTCTTTTAATTGTTTGGGCACTCTCACATTTTATAAAATAACAAAATACATTATTTAATTTTGGGTCTCAAAATCAGGGTATTACATACCTCCTACTCCTTCCCCTATACATATCCTCCTGCATTCCTCCCTTTTTTGTATCTGATCACAATCCAATCACCCTTTCCCTCAACCCACTCCATAACCATGGCCCCATCCCTTTTTTGTTTCAATCCCCTCTGGCTTGAGTCAGATTTAGTCATGTCCCTTATCCATAAGGTCTATTCTTCCCTTATTATGGGCTCCCCAAATTTTCTCTGTGAGAGTAAATAGAGGTTGTTGAAGCAGGATCTGAAATAATGGGATACGACTTCTTATGTCCCCCACTCTCTAGAGAGAGATACCCACTTATTAGAATAAATTCAATAATAAATGGAAAATGAAGAATTCATAGAAGAAGCCATTAGGAAGGAAAACATAGCCTTTCAACATATTCATTCAACCATATGAAAATAATAAGAACATTGGAGGTTGAAATATCGTAGTATCTGGGTCTAGGAAAGGGATTCAAACACCTCTTTCTTTCACAAAAAAGCTCAACAAAGGAAGAAAAAAAATACTGTCACAAAAATTCAGTTAGAATTAGGGGAGGTTCTTGAAAATTCTCATCAAATAAAGGAAGCAGTGATCCAACATTTTGAATGTCTATACCCTCAAAGCATTAATTAGGGTAATGAAATTTGAGAGCAGTAAATGATAGAACATACTCCATAAAGCATAACAGAAAATAAAAATATGTGCCTCACAAATGAAATCAATGAAGAAGAAATATATCATGCTCTATGGGGACTTGAATAGGACAAGTCAAGGACCAAATGAGTTTTCTTCCCAGTTCCTTAAACAATTTTGGGAGACAATCAAATTTGATTTGAATAAGATGTTACTGGAAAAAAACAAAGTGGGTGGAGCCACCAAATCGACCTTCTTGTCCCTTATCGCCAAATAAATAAATCCCTCCAACTTCTCTAGATTTAGGCCCATCTCCCTCTGCAATACAACATACAAAATCCTGATAAAAAATATAGCCAACCATCTTAAACCTTTCCTCCCCAAGCTTATTTCAGAGAACCGTGGAGGTTTCATGGAGAAAAAACAAATCATAGACAGAGTAATCCTATTGCAATAAGCAATCCATTCCAATAGGAGAAACAAAGATAAAGGCATGGTGATAAAACTAGATAGGCCAAATTCCTTTGGTTGAGTCAAGAATTCCTTCCTCTTCTTAGTTCCTACAAAACACGTTTTTTCATAAGCATTTACAGAATGGATTCAAGACTACATAGGATACCCTTATATTGTGCCCATGATAAATGGAATGACAACCCACTTTTTCAGATCAGGAAGAGGTTTCACACAAGTTTTTCCTCTCTCTCCATCTCTATACATATTAATGGTTGAGTCCCTCAGACGAAAGTTAGAAGAAGAATGAAGAATGAGGTGACTCCTAGGCATACCAAATTCTTATGGAGTAAAGGAAATCGATCATTCCAAATTTTCATATGACACTCTTCTTTTAGAGGCGACCTCAGAAACCATCACGAGGAGATTTAAAAAAAATTATGGATAACTTCTTAACCATCAAAAGGAAAAACAAATAGTAGTAACAAAAAAATATATGGCTGGAATATCTCAGAAAATATTCAAGCCACCATCTACAGAATATTCAAGTTCACAATGGTGGTGTGTTCATATTTTAAATATCTTTGGATTCCTATTTTTCTCAAATCCTCCACTTCAAAGGCATGGCAAGAAATTCTTAATAAATTAGTAGCTTGAATTAAGAGTTGGGGATCTCTGATCTAGGAGGATCCGATAATGCTCACAGAGGTCCAGGATAATCCAAAATGTCCACATAGGTCCAGAATGGTTCAATAATATTCAAAATTCAACCATCCCAAATTCCTTTGAAAATGACACCAATGCATAGATCTCGTCCATAGCTTTACAATGGTGCAAATGGAAAGTCAAACGAAGATCGTATGGAAAAGTTATGAGCATTCAAAGTTCAAGTCAACCTAGGAAAATGTCAAAGGTGGCACTTGTCACCACTACTAGGGTGAAGCGTGGAACATGATCGTACAGGCCAGGAAGGTGACATGGCATTACTGGCAGGTGACTGGGCAGGTGACTAGGTTGATCGTACAAACCAAGTGGTCCAATCATAGGTTGATAAGTGGTAAAGATAAGCCAATGAGAGGTTTTCATGTGGCATCCTCCCATTGGCCTTTATGGTCATGGTTATGTAAGATTTTATTAGAGTCAACGGGGGTTGAACCCACGACCTCCCAAAGCCTTACACTAAGCCCCATTACCAATACACCACACACTTTCCAATTAACTCTATACATTTTCATATACATTTAAACTTGTGTAAAGGTTCGTTTGGTGGTGAAAAGGGCTGAGGGACTAAGCCCTCGACCCATAGCCCATGGTTCTATTCAAATGATGTAACTGTAACTCATATTGTACGGGGTGTTAAAACTATATGCAAGAAACTATTATATATGGAGTAATGTTTATAACAAAAACACAAAAATGGTCGGCGGTTAGTCCTTGACCCACCAACTATGCCAAAAACCTAACAAACTCTGCTAACCTACATTCTACCAACTCTAGTTGGTTACAACTGCACCATAATTAATAGTTAAAGGGTAGCATAGAATCCAAAGTGCAGTTAAGGGGTGGACTGCCCAAGAGGATGGTACACACAAACATTCATTAATGTAGAGAGTCTTGTCTCAAAGTGTGTACCGGGAGGTACACAAACTTTAAGTTTACACCGAGAGTGTGTCGAGAGGTCTCTTGATGGAATTTAAAGAACTTTATACTCATTTTTCATGATTTTTCGCAAGGAATCCAACTGTGCATTAATTTTTTACATTTTAGAAACATGTAAAAATGTCATCGTAAAACACAAGCATTTGAGCAATAATAAAGAAGGTCTCTATTGTAAGCGGACCATAGACGTAGCCCAAATTTGATGGACCCCATTATCAAACTTGTGTATGTGATTTCAATATTGTTATTCATTTCATGCTCAGTTATTTTCAAGGTTATTTTTCATTAAAGTATATATGGTTAGATAAGTATTTCACATGTAATTAGTCAAAGGATCATTATTATTTCGAAGATCAAGTGAATGTTTATGTGTATTTAATATAACTAGCATCTAAGGATTTTTTGGATCAATCTTGGTGGCTAGATCGTGTAGGTAAAATTGACCTCCTAAAATTTTTTCTATCAACTCTAGCTATTTTTCAATGTGTGGGCCTTTTGACACCTAAGGGAGTTCTTGAAAAAATATCTAGGAACCGGCAAAGCTTCTTGAGGGAGGGAGGAAAAATAGACAAAAACAAGTTCCACTTAATAAACTGGCATACGGTGTGTCAACCAACCGAGAAAGGGGGTCTATCCATCCGAAAACCATTTGTCATGAATGAAGCTTTGGGGGAAATATTAGTTTGGCGTCTGTTCACATCAACATATTGGTGAAAACTTGCCCTCATCTCAAAATATCCTTGTCCTCCTAGACTTCGGAGTCTAGATAATCCTCTTCCTAATGCGAAAGGCTCCCCCATGTATAAACTTTTCAAAGCTACAATCCCCCTTATTCAATCCAAGCTCTCCTCGGCTCTTGGGAATGGAGAAAAAGTCAACATTTGGATGGATATTATCATGGGCTCGAAGCCTCTGAGACAAACTGGTGCATCAACTCTAGTCTTAACAAGCTCGTTGATTTCTTGCTTTGAGAAGAAAATGGGAAATGGATTAAATGGAAAAACCTCTCTCCATCAATCCATATTTCTCCTTTGCTTCCTAAATTGTACAATCTTCTTGCAGGTTGTGCCCCTATAGAATACCAAATGAAGGATGTTTGAAGCTGGGGATGGGTTTCCTCCGCTTACATAGTTAAACTAGGATATCAACAATTGGTGGCAGACTTGCATGGGCCTCCCAGCTCTAAGCTCTAGTCCTTCATCTGACTTCGGACCTCTCTTATAAAATTTAATGCTTTTTGTTGGGTCTTAGTTCAAGGAAAGATTCTCACTACATAAAATCTCCAAAAACTAGGAATAGCAGGACCATCAAGGGCTGTGTTATGCAAAAATCAACAGCAGAAACTTCCCAACATCTTTTCTTTGATTTCCTTTACTCGAATCACATATGGGAACAACTATATTTTCCTCCCTTCCCGAGATATACCCCCCTCAAATTTGACATAAATACTCATAAATTGGAAGCGCAGATATGCAGGAAACTTCGTCAAAAAACCTCTCTTTGCAAGTTTGTGGAGATTTGGCTGACTCGAAACAAGGTCATCTTTCAGAACCAGTCTCTTCCGTCGTCAAGGGTGCTCTCAAAAAGCATCCTCAATGCCCGCTTCTTTCAGGTCTCTCCTTCATCTGCCCCTAATCTGTCTAAGTACTTTTGGCCTCTTAGACTCTCTGATAAGGAATTTGGTCAATGGCAGCGACAGCAAGGAGCAATCATTCTATTCTTTGACGAGGCTTCAGAGGGAAACCTATGAACGACAGACTTACTAACGTCACACAGGCTCGCATCGCATCAAGAGGCTTTTCCATATCTATGACACGAGGCCACACCTCATTCTCACACATGATTTATCTCATCCACCCGATGCTAATTAACTCAGCCCCATGCAAGCTGATGGACTCATGTGGGAAATTCCATACAACACAAGTATGAATCCTTGAAGCCACCCCCTTGTCCTAACAGGGGTCATAATCTACATGGAAACTGCATCACAATCCCTGCTTATCATGATGAATCCACACAAGGCTTCATCATATCAGTGTATGGCATCGTCCCTTCACTGTTGGCTATTAGAATCACATTCAATTGAGGATTTTAATCAGGGTCGCCGTTAGAAGCTAAACTACATTTGAAAGCATTAGAAGTGTTGGGCCTGCACCCATCTGACAGGTTTGAATCGAAAATCCATGTTCTTGAAGCGTCTATCATGTTGCAGCAATGTTCCAATTATGTGGCATCGAAGTCGTGAACCTTGTGATTGTACTGAGTGCAAGTTCGATAAGCTTCAGGATCAAGTGTAGACACAACAATCGGAAATGGAGATCCTGCGCACCTTAAATGCTCAATTAACCCGTCAATTGCAAGAATAGGAGACCAAGAGGAATGAAGAGCTAGCATTGGTCCTTCGCGCGGTTAATCATCACTCAGCTCAGCTTCGGCCTCTTCGAAGACAAGTCCAGAACCTTCGGATCTATAGAAGGGTTTGGGAAATCTCCTTCAAAATCGGTCTTTGTCCAGAAACTCCTGCTCAACAACAACCGACGCCATTAGAAGGCTCGTTCGCGTACATGACAGTATGGAAGCTGCACCTGAGAGGTGGATCCAGAATTAAAACTCACTTAATTTTATGTGAGTCCAGTAGTTTAACCTATATGTGAGTGAAAAGTGTAATACTCACTTAATTTAATGATAAATTGTTATGGATCTTATTTTAAGTGGAAATTTTTTTTATGTCATATTGCGCAAGGACAACAGAGGAAATGTGTGTTTTGTAATTTTACTCATAAATTATTTGGTAGGTTGAGGATAGTTATGATATAATTGATATACAAGTAGAATTGGGTGTTCATGGATGATAAATTGTAATAAATAGTATATTAATAGTATTTAGTTTGGTAATATTTTTATTGTAAATGGACATTAAGAATTAAATCAACGAAGTCCAAAAGGGTTGGATTTAATGGTGGAAAGTGACGAGTTTTTCACTGTTGTGTAAGGTTCAATTCTCGTAAGGGTCTAACCTGCAGCCATGGAAGCACTTTGAGGTAGTGGTCAAACGTGTGGTTGCACCTAGTGAAAATCTTAACCCGTGCAAGTGATAAATTTATGGAATGATATCATTATGAATTTTATATTCATAAGTTATGTGCATCATAATTACTTCTACAAAAATCCCTTTCATGGAAAGAAAAGTAATAAAAGTTATGCAATGAAAAGAAAAGTAATAAAAGTTATGCAAAGTAATTTATATTATCTTTATTTTAAATTTTATATATCATCTGAACTATAAAATTAAAATAGTTTAGGCATTTCCAATTGCATTTTACCTTTAAAATTTATTCTCTTTCACAAAAAGGAAACTAATAAAAGTTATGTATATTAATTTATACTATGTTTATTTTAAATTTTATATATAATGTAAGTTATAGAATTAAAATAATTTAGGCATTTCCACTTTATTTCTATTTATAGTATTTTTATAGTATTTTTAAACGTATTCTATCTTGTTTAATTTTCAATATGCATAACACACTTTGTATAAATGTTAATCAAACATAGCAAATTAATTATAATTTTGTAAAAAAATCATATTATAACTTTATGATAAAGAATATCTACAATTATTTTATGTTATGTTAACAATAAATATTATAGAATTTGTGCATATAAATATTTATACAAAACTCCCTTCCATCAAAAAGAAACTAATAGAATATATACATAGTAATTTATATGTGGTATAAATTTTAATAATTTTATGTTATGTTAACAATAAATACTATAAAATTTGTGCATATAACTGCTTATACAAAACTCCCTTCCATCATAAGGAAACTAATAGAATCTATGCATACAACATGTAATGTTGTTTAAACATTCATATAACTAACAATATTATAGAATTTATGCATATTACTACTTCTGCAAAACTCCCTTTCATTACAAGGAAACTAATAGAATCTATGCATAGTAATTTATATGTGTGGTATAAGTTTTAATAATAATATGTAATATTGTTTAAACATTCATATAATTAACATTATATATTATGTTGGGAAAAAAAATTATTATATATTATATTTATAAGTTTGCAGTGAATGTTATTACTAATAAAATTCAATATAAAATTATAAATATAATATATGATATTATTTTTTATCAACATATTATATAATCGTTCTTATGACATATTTAAATAAAATTGCATATCACTATTCTCATTTTAAAATAATTTTCTACAATAAATTATATAGAATATATACTTAGTGTTATATTTAACCTTAGTGGTATATTTACAAAAGTTTTATATTATGTTTTGATTGTGTAAAATTTGGTATAAAGTTAGAAGTCAAGGGACATGATGACCCGTTACACATCTCTTGATAATTCAATATCAATATTATTTATAATTTTGTGGGGTTATTTTTTCAGATCATGGGTCTATGCTTTGTAAGTCTAATATCCAATGAGGGATTTGCAAGGGGTTTTCGCTAATAGTGAGAACAAGTGTACTTTTATTTTTTATTTCTGAAAATTTTCCAATTAACTAAAAAGATAATAAATATTACTAATATTTAATCTTATTTAAACATGTATATAACTAACAATATTATATTATATAGTATGTTTATAAAAAATATAATTATATATTTCATTTATAATTTTATAATACATGTTAGATTTTATATTCTCAATATGTTATATTGAGAGTAAGATTATAAATATAATTTATAATAATATTTTTTACAAATATAATATATAATGTAATTTTAGTTTTATATATGTAAAAATAAGATTGCATATCATTATTATTTATTATCATTTTAATTAAGTGACATTTGTTTCCAAGTCAAAATTCAAGGGACATGTGCTCTCACCATTCGTGAAAACCTCATGCACATCCCTTATTGGATGTTAGACTAACAAAGCATAGATCCATGATCTAAAAAAAATAACCTCTCAAAATATAAATAATAGTAAATATAACTAACATTATATATTATATTTGTAAAAAATATTATTCTATGTTATATTTATAACTTTATAGCCAATCTTAACAAATATATCATAAACTATAAAATTATAAATAAAAATTATAATGATATTTTTTACAAATTTAATATACAATGTTATTTATATAAATGTAAAAATAGGATTGGATATCATTATTATTTATTATCATTTAATGTGAGTAAAATTTATTCTAAAGTGTGAAGTCAATAAAAATGTACACTCACCATTAGTGAAGACCCCCTTGCATATCTCTCTTTGAGTGTTATACTCATAGAGAATAAATCCATGATCTCAAAAAATAACCCCTTACAAATAATTCTCATATCCAACCTTAAACATATATATAACTAACATTATATACCATGTTTTATTATATTTACAATTTTATAGAAAATGTCAACAATATAACATTGATTATAAAATTCTAAATATAAAATATATTAATATTTTTTTACAAATTTAATATATAATATTAATTATAAAAATGTAAATAATTTTCTACAATACCTTATATATTCTATAGAATATATAGACACTCCTCTTTCTAGAAAACTTCTATATTATGTTGTATATGCATTATCATTGGAAATTTATATTTTTTCCTTGTTTAAATTGATATTGTTTACTTATTGTTAAATATATCTTCTATTTTTCTAATTAATCTTAATATAAATAGACATGCTAAAATGTCAACCCATTATTTGTATTAAACATCTCAACGATGGACCGTGATTAAGAAAGAGTTGTCATATCAACGTTTTCAACCTAGTAAGACGAAATATTTCAAATCCAAAACACAGAGAAGAGATAACTAAAAAAATTAAAATAAATGCTACACAAGATTTTTATGTTTGGTTTTCATACTTATGAACAAGGATATTCCGAATTTTGTATTGTATATGACAAGTTAGAAGATGAAATTGAATATGAACCAAAATCTAAATTGGTTGAAAATGGAATTCATGTCCATGATAGTAAAAGTGTTAAAGATAATAAAAATAAAGAGACAAAAATTAATGGTGTTATGCGAGTAAAAAAATAAAATAATTGGACCCACACTCCCTTCTAGTGCAAGTAATGAGCATTCGAATCAGAGATAAATATTTGAAAAGGGTTCTCAATTATGGATGATCAAAGAGTTAGAATGGTTCTTTTTATAGTATACTGTAATTGCATTCATGAATGGAATTTTGCTCAATAAAATAATTTGTAATTTTTTACATCACCTTTTTATACATTTTAAAAGTCTACTTTGGGTAGTTTTTTCTCATTTAAATAGTGTACTTTCTATTACAATAATAAACATAGTCTTTCAACACTTTTTCCTCTGAAAAATAATGGATTTCTAATATATTTCTTTTTAGATAATAAACAAATTTCTTATTTTAACATGCATTTTTAATTATTTAAATATTATGTATTTTTACTAATAATTATATTGTTTTATAAAATTACTAGTTAATTCATTATGGATCATGGTGTATGGAGTTTTTTTTTATCCATGAAGACGTTGGAAATTATATTTTTATGGATTCCTTTCTCCACTTTAATTCAATTTCACTCAATTAATATTGCATTAACAAGATAGTTTACATGACCATTTTCATAATAAGTAATATAGCAATAACAAAGAATTTAACATTCTAGTTAACATACAATTAACATAACATTAACAAGGTAATTTGTATGACTATTAACATGACCATTCATAGTGCAATAACCAGGCGATTTATATAACTGTTAACTATTTAACTCGTTGTGGCATTTAATCAATAGAAGGAATCTGTTGACCAATAACATTGTTGTAGCAATTGTTCTGGCAATTAATAAGGCAAAAATATAGCATTTCATATTGCAATTAGCATGGCCTTTAACATAAAATGAGACTGCTAACCATTAACATTGTTGCAACAATTATTCTAGTAATTAATAAGGCAACAAAATAGCATTTATTATTGCAGTTAAGATGATAATCAACATGGCCAATAACATTGTTGTGGTAATTAAAGCTTGGCAGAGAGAATGTTGGGTATCCGTTCAATGTGAAGGAGGATAAAAGGGACAAACAAAACTGTAGAAGGACCAACTCATGGTCAGTCAATAACAACTCAAGCAATGATTAAGACAAGTCGTGGTCAACTAAGATGACAACACAATCAATTTCTAATTATAAAAAACGTGGTCATTCCAACAAGTAAAGTTGTGATTTAAATGGATAAAATCGTGGGTGATTTCTACAGCAACACAGTCAACTTTTGATTATAAAAAACGTGGTCATTCCGGCAAGTAAAGTTATGACTTAAATGGATAAAATCGTGGATGATTTCTACAGCAACACAGTCAACTTATGATTATAAAAAACGTGGTCATTCCAACAAGTAAAGTTGTGATTTAAATGGATAAAATCATGGGTGATTTCAGCATGCAACACAACCCATTTTTAATTTCCAAATCATGGTCTTTCACAACAGGAAATATGATGAATTGAAAAGCAAAAACGTGGGCATTAACATGAATCAAATGGCAACAAAATTTTAAAGCAAAACACAGTCTTCATCAAGGAAAAAATCTTCCCAAAGGTAAAATGAAATGCACACAATAATAATTCATCTTTTCCATCGCCAAAATACAAAATAAAAATGCAGACCATAAATCATTTCGTTTTTCATTGCGAGAATACCTAATGTAAAATGCAGAGATGAATTCATTTCGTTTTTCATTGCCAGAATACCCAATGTAAAATGAAAAGATGAATTCATTTCGTTTCTCATTGCCAAAATACCCAAAATAAAAATGCAGACCAAAAATCATTTCGTTTTTCATTGCCATAATACCCAATGTAAAATGAAGAGATGAATTCATTTCGTTTTTCATTGCCAGAATACCCAATGTAAAATGCAGAGATGAATTCATTTCGTTTCTCATTGCGAGAATACCCAAAATAAAAATTCAAACCAGAAATCATTTTGTTTTTCATTGCCAGAATACCCAATGTAAAATGCAGAGATGAATTCATTTTGTTTTTCATTGCCATAATACCCCAATACAGTGAAGACAATAGTAAGATAACGCAAGGATCCAATGGGAAGGGTCATGGAATGATTGCAAGGGTTCTATCAGTCAAGGCATAGAGAAAACCAACCAGGACACAAGATAATCAACACGCAGAGGTCGTTGCCAGATGGTGGAATCAACAATCAATAGGGACAAACATCAAGGGTAAACGGTTAACATGATTGTCCTTCGCTTATCATCCTCGCACAGAAAAGCAGGGCGTTGAGATCCATAGGTCTTTTAACGCTAAGGCGACGACCGTAGATCAGGTTCTTGGCCAACTGCTCAGGCGAGGACTGGTAAGATAGGGACGAAGGCTAAACAACCATGAAGGTCATAGTCAACACAACAAGGTGGTCAAGACGTGCGGGGAAATGAATCCATGGGAGCCAATCTATCATCGAGATAGGCTAAGAAAATTTCATAAAACCATCTAGACAATCAGTTCACTCACCCAACTAAAAATGCAGATTCAAGCATAAGTTCTAAAACAATTTACCATACAAAATGAAGAAAGTGTATCGTTTCCTGTTTGGAGTGGACGCCCCGCGTGCTCCTTGCAACTCTCACATGTCGATCGACAAGACTACACCGGTACGTCCCAGCCAATGCTAGGGGTACTCTTCTTCCACCTTAGCCCCCCAAGCCGCAAAGGGGCCACACACTCACTATCCAGAGATTTCGACTAGCTCCTAGCTCGCCTCAGAAGGCCGAGCTACCACTCTTTAGCGAGCTGGGTATCCCAACTCCCACAAGTTAAGTGAGTCAAGTAGATATTTCTGCAGCGTAACGTTACACAAACAGAAAAGATCAAACCTCCATCATCTCCCTTCATTATATAGAGTTTTGTGGTTCCTTACTTTCCAAAAATCTTGTTTAGTTAAGTTTTTAAAATTTAATTCCTAAAAATTCCTCCACGTACAAGTGTCACCCATCCCCTTCATTCCTCCATAAATTAATTTCTTTAATTAATTAATTATCTTTATTTCCCTCACCCACCTAGAGTTACTTCTAGAATCACTCCTAGGTGTCCCCAAATTCTCTTATAGGTTTTAATGACTTTCCCCACCATTAAATTACTAGTTTAGTTTAAATTAGAAAGATCTTAAATGGTAGTTAGTTTACTAAGTTTGACTTTTTGTTTTTTCCCTTATGTTCCATTTTTCCATTTTTCCCTTTTTATGTTTACCTCTTTTCCTAGTTTCCTAATATTTTAGATTTTTCCTCTTTCCCCTTTTTAATTATAACTCAAAAAGGAAGGTGTGGAAATTAACCATTTTTCCATGTTCTCATTTAATTAGTATAT
>ML783377.1:976620-996352 GCA_009831015.1 Picea engelmannii | reverse complement strand
AAAGCTAATTGATAAGAAAAGAGTGCATTGAAGAATAGATATACAGGGTAAGAATAGGAAATAACCATTGGAATAAGAGATCATTGTGAGTAAAAAATTAAAATTTGTTAAAAATAAAATAATTTGATAATAAGTGAATAGTAAATGATAATGCTATAATGAAACAATTGTTGACAAGATAGGAAAATATTAAAAAAGGAAGGGAACAAAAAATATAGGAAACAAGTTAAGGAGAAATTAACTATAAGGTATTAAACAAATAGAGAATAACCAAAAAATGATAACCATGATAATGCAAATCAAATAATAAATTCATGTAAGCAAGGTAAATTGAAAAAGAAAATAATAAGGAGAAGATAAAAATAAAGGGTTCATTGAGAGATAACCAGCTCATAGGATGCTTAAGGATGTTCGAGTGAGAGAAGGATCAATGCTAAAGAATTGGATAAAAATAAATCAAAATGTTAACCACAAATAAAAATGTTTAATGATATAAGTATTAAATGAGGGGTTTCCATGATTATCTTAGTTTGTAACCATCTTCCTGATTGAAGTTATTTATGTGTTTTTCTATTTTCAATGCTTCTCGAATGATACAAGCGGAGTGATGTGGCATAGAGGAAATAATTTTGGTTTAGTCAAAGAAAATGAGGTGATTATATTTGAAGGAATGTTCAACAATAGTTGACTTGCTGATCTTGTTATGGCTTGTGTCAGCTATGTGTTCTTTGAGTCATGATTTAAAGGATCTGTCGGTTTTCCCTATGTATGATTTTCCACGGGAGGATGGAATTTGGTAGACTCCTAGGCCAACCATATGGTCAAGTTTATCCTTTGTAGTTTTGAAGAGTTTCTTAATGGTTTTGCATGGTTTGAAAAAGGTGTTGATGTCCTTTTTGGCTAGAATTCTTGAAATATGATTGATGGTCCCCTCGATGTAGGGAAGAGAGATGTGAGTGAGGGGTGGGGAAGAAGGAGTATTTTTGGATTTTATATTGTGAGATGAGCAGATGACGTTGTTCATTTGGGATATAGATTAGAGATTTGTTCCAAGGTCCCAAGTCAAGTGGGATTTTTCTATCTCAAGGAATTGTAGAGTTGAAATTTGAATGACACGGGTGACAAAAAATTTCAAAACAACAGATTTTTGGCCTAGATGATCATGAGATTGGGCATGCAGGTATCGATCAATATCAGTGGAGTGTCCACTCAAAAAGTTAGACGTTTCAAAAATATTTTCACAATTTACTTCCAGTAAGTTGTACAAAAATACATTTCCTTTCATTTTTTAGAATTCTAATCCCCTAAATGTGAAATCATGTGGTATAATATTTCCTAATTAGTGAAAATTGCATGCCAAGAACTAGAAGCATCATAGTCCACCTAGGTAATGATACTAGTAGCTTCACCTATGGTGAAAAATTCATCAAGAAGGAAGAAAGACACAATGTTACGAGAACTATTTGGTAGACTATGTGTAAGGTAAATGTTCACATGTGTTGAGAGGCGAGCACACCAAATTTGTTTCTTTTTTCAATGCAACAAGAACATGTGTTCATTTCTTTTTTAGGAATGTATACATGCTTTAGAAACACAAACACATTCCTTTTTAAATATCTTTAGCCTTTGCCAAAGCTCCATGCAGACCATTAATGTGTGGAAAAAAAATATCCACTTCATTTTTTAAATTAAAAAAAAGCACACACATTATAAACGTGTCCACTTTTATAAAGAACTCATACATTAAAAACATGTGTGCATTCCTCTATGTAAAATATATATTAAAAAAATGGGACAAAATTTTATTTTATTTTTCTCCAACTTAGTGTGATTTCACCATTATTGTTATCCCCAATGGAGGAAATTTTACTAACTAGGCCCAATCTCGATTAGGGAAGCACGAGGGACATTGTAATGATTAGAACTCAACATATTGTAGATTATATATCATTTTCAAGTACATTTTATATGAAATGTCATTTTTATATTTCTTCAATTATACAAATTTACATAAAAAAAAATAATAATAAATTGCTATTGTTTAATTAAAGTTATTGTTATACCACAACACACCAAAATATTGATCCAAAACCTAACCCTAACCCCCCAAAAAACCCATATATATAAATTAATATGTCTTTAGATGAACTCAAAAATTGCTTGGCAACACGTGGTATTCCAAAAGAGGACGAGCACCTTCAATAACCACTCACACAAACAGATCAGATATCAACACATTGATGTTCTTATTTCGAAAACCCTTATGGTGAAATATCCAGGACCCTAGCCAATGTGGCCACTTGAGGAAATTTATTAATGAAAAAGAAAAATATTAAAAGAGAGTTTCTCACAATCAATCATCAAAAAATGACCCTCCATGCTCTCAAAATAGATATCATGGACCAATTGGGTGCTAAGACACAAATCATTGTAGCTATTAAGATTGAGGAGAACATTGGTCATTAGATTGCTTTATGTCTAGAACATATTGTGACCATCGGATTACAAATGCATACTAATGCATACTAAATAAACACACTAAGAAACACACTTTAACCTAATGACACATTACACCAACTTGATCTTAACTAAATGTTAAGTGTGTAAATATCCTGGCACCCCCCCTTAAGAACAAATTGGGATAGGATTGAATGATTTACAAAGGAGAGACAATAGGATAAGGAAGGAGGCATTATAACCTATTTCCCCTTAATCAAAACATTATGAACTCCTAACATAGATCAAAGTTTGGAAAATTTTGCTTCTTTTTGTGCTAGGCACTACAACCCTCCATTTCCCTTGTATTTTACTTGTAATTTCCTTTTCAAAATGGAGCCCCTTTCATTTTCGACTTCAGAAAGCCTCCTCCAACAACCTCTTTTTCTTACTTCTCAAATCTCACCCTTATTTTCTCCTCTTACTTTAATCTTCTTCTCTCAGAAAGAAAAGACACTTAGAAAGATTTGTTTCAAGAAAAAAGGTTTTTCTTATCAGCAAAGTTAACTTAAACTCCTATGATGTACATTGAAGGATTTACCATAAAATACTTTGATGTACATCAAAGTATTTCCTCCCAACCCCATCGATAGATAGGATCAAGTTCTCACATTTCCCTCTGACAACCTTTTATCGCTCAAGTTTCCTTTAACCCCTTTGTTGCATTGAAGGAGTTAACATAAAGTCCTCATATTTCATCAGAGGATTTCCCTCCATCTTCTCTGACCAAATGGAATACTAAGTGTTAAGTTCTTTGATGTACATCAAAGGACTTAATCTCAAGATCTCTTATTTAAATTAACTTACCAACATTTAATGCTTTTCCCCCACTCCAATTATATATAACCCCTCTCCTCTCATTTTCACCATTTCACCTAGGAACTAAGGAGAAAAGTAAACCTCAAACAAATAGTGTACCAAGACCTCATTCTCCCATCACACAACTTATACGTGACCACATACTTCTAGGTAAGTCCCACTGTATTTCTCATGATCTATGGTTAGGGTTCTGTTATTTTCTTGGGTATGATATATCTACTTCACCTGGGAAAACCAATTTTTTCGCCTCACACCCCCGTGACCTCTAATATATTCCTTTTTATATACTACCTTACTACAATCCTAAGCCTCGCCATTACTAGTTTTCGGCTATCACCATTTCCTAAACCTGATTCACCTTCCCTCCCCTATCGTTGGTTAGCAATACTAACACCAAAAATGTATTTGTAAACTCTCCTAAAGAAAGGACCATCCCGATAAAATTATAAAAAATAAATCAAACTTGAGCTCAGAGCCCTTTGGATAAGGACCTTCACATTGGTCCAGATAAGACCTCACGTTGGAAATTACCATGGGTTTGGCCCTCCCCATGGAATATTCATGAAGAAGTTCACCCCAAAATCCTTTGTTAACACAGTCATCAGAGCCCTTGCCTCTAAACCCTTTTATCACATTGCAGGAGTTCACATTAACTCCTCGGATGTGATCAGATGAGTTAATAAGAATATCTCTAATAGTACATCGAAGAACTTTGAGTTAACTTGGGCGATGTGCATCAGAGCACTTTCCATTAACTCCTTTGATTTGTGTTGAAGGAGTTAGCATTAACTTGGTCGATAAGAGATAGGATATTTTCAAATCGACTCTCTCGTTGACTTATAGAGGCCTTCACATGAAATTTTTCGTTAACAAATTAGAGCACTTGTTGACAACTCCTCCAATTTGCATCAGAGGAGTTAACTTCAAATCCTTCGATTTTACGTTTTGAGCACATTTTCTAGTCTTTTCCCCCAAAACCTTCACCAAGTTGTTCACCATGCCCACTATCACTCTCTCATCTTCATATGACGGCCCTCTAGCCAACATTAACATAATTAGTTCCTCAAGTATGGATTCTCATAAAATTAAGAAAAATATTTCTAAATGTATATGATAGATATTATCTTCTCACATTGTATCCATTTGTCACTCTGCATGCACAAAAATGTCTCCGAGGAAGAATGTGGCAAGAAATAAAATTACCATCAAAGATTTCGACAGTGACAAACAAATTGATAATGAATTAGAGGTGGACAGTTCCATTTATGGTGACAACAATGGTATTCTAGAGAAACAAGGATAAAATCTCAAACGAGGTGAAGTATACCATATGTTCAAGAAGAAAAACTATGCCACTAAAGCCGAAGATATGAATGATTTGAAAATACTCAAATACATCATAAAATTAGGGTTATTCAAAGTTTCATCCTGAGTTGTAATCTTTCCATGCACCGACACAATATCGTGGATCCTAAAGCACATAGAACTAGGAAACAGACACGTTTGCAACACTAGGGGGGAACTGATAGCATCTTTCCATCCTGTAGAATTAGAAAACTACTACCACCTTGAGAAGGGAAAAAAGAAGATGGAAAAGAATCTCCTTGTTGAATTCATACACACTACCAAAGAATTGTGCCCCAAGTGGTATAATCCAAAAATATATATATATATATATATATATATATATATATATATACCTAAAGGAGGATACCCCACGATCGCCTCAACAAACTCACACCAATATATGGTGGCCATTTTATACTGACTCTACGAAGAACAAGACACATCCCAATTCTCTTTTCCATATCTGCCATTAATATACTATTGCATAGGCGAGGCAAAATCATTCAAATGAGATGATATATTGTTTGAAAATCTAGTCGAAGCCATCACAATAATCTCTGAAGCCCAACTAGGAACCTTCCCTAGTTTCCACATGGCCTTGTACCTACTGGATACTATGTTCATGGCTCATCGGTACCCCAAAATGGAATGGAGGTGGAAAACTTTAGACTTGCCAATCCATGTCTATTGTAAAGTGATATGGGAGCATAAATATTGGACAAAATACCAAAAAGTGTATGAACATTTCATGGATCATTTATATCAGTTCATATTCTACTATCCCCCACCATGAATGTCAGACAATGAAATCATGATAATCAAGAGAATCAGGGAATAGTTCCTCTTAGAACATGGAACTTATATAAGAATATATGGTTCCATTAAATCTCCTCACCTCCTCCCACGATTCGTGCCAGATAGACTAGTTCTCTAGAAAGTAGCATATCAAAGGATAATCCAGAGAGTGGGAGGAGCCTTGTATCGATCCAAGAAATCTATACGGTCACCATTATCTCTCTACATCGATAAATAATTATTCTCAAATACCAATCAAGAGCATGAAGGATTAAATACCCTACTCTCTTACCACTTCAGATAATAAATATTTAGAATACATAATCCGAAAGGGGTCGCTAAAATACTATTTCTATAAGGAAGACCTTATGTGGGAATACATGACGAATATATGGGATGAAGAGGAGGTGCACCAAAATGCATGTACTTATGATGAAGTGATATTCAATAGAAGACTCCAACCTATAGGAAGAATCACAGAAGAAGAAAAGGAAAAAGACAAAGCCAAAAGGAAAGCAACAGAAGAAATGGAGGAGTGGTCATCTCCTCCTTTTGTTTCCATACATTTAGTTTCAACAGAAGAAGAGGAAGAATCAATAGACAAGAAAAGGAGAGAAAAGGAAAAAATTTCTAAGAAGAATAATGATGCTTCCAAGAAGAAGCAAAGGCTCAAAGTAGAGAATGCCAATGATAAAGTAGAAACCAAAGAAGTTTTGAAAAGAAAGCAGTGATAGATAAGGAAACGAGAGATGAAGTAGAGAAGATAGCCAAACCAAAAGTTGATAAATAAGGTGAAGAAGAGATGCAAAATAAATATGTCAATTCCAAATAGATTACTCAACCAATGGACACCGGCCTCCTTCAGACATCAATGACATGCACGAGCACTCAAACTTTGTTTACTAGTCAAGGACTTGGAATCTAGACCCCGTTTCAACCAAGTGAAGTTCTTAATATGAGGAGATTCACCTATAATAGTAATACTGGTAATGTCACGGAAGAATAGCTAAATAAAGTTCCTACCACTCTCACACAAGTCGCCATGACTGGAGATGTAAGACAAAATCCAATAGCCACTACTTCTACTAGCACTTCATTCATGAATTCTAATAAGGACACCGTTAGGATATTATTCCAGCAAAAAAAAGAGAAACAATCAAAGATCAAAGAGATGGAAGAAAGACTCCAGTAAGTGAATATAGATGAAAGAAATATGTGAAATTTTATAGCCAGTGATGGGAAGGTTAGGAAAGAATTGGAAGAGGCTATTATAGACATGTACACTCACTTACACCTCTTCCAGTGAGCAACCACTATGATTATAGAGAAGAACAATCAAATACAAGAGAAGCTAACTCGGTTCAACATGATCCAAGAGGGCATCGATGACATTGACAGATGCATCATAGAAAATATTGATGCACTAGCCCAGTTGTACTAATCATCAACATCAAAAAGGAAGAGAGATGTGTATGCACTAGACCATTTCCAACAAGCAAGTCAAAGAGAATATAAAGAGGTCACTAAATCGATGGAAATATTCTCAAAGATACAAAAAACTGCATAGGAATTTATTAAGGGTAGTCGAATACCTTAGCTGGACAAGCTTGGTAAAAATATAGTAATAGAAGAGCTTGTAGACAAGGTGCACAATAGCACAAATCATAGAAACGTAGTTGTCAAAGCACCCACCACCCTTTTTACAGATCTATTAAAACATCATCTCCTACATCTTGTGAAATTGCACACTATGATATATAAATTCATGGAGAAACTGTCAAAAGACATGAGCACCCTCAAAGAAAACATTTTCATGCACAAGACAACAATGGAACATGTAGTCTACCAAAGGATCATATCTCTATATGATCAGCTAGAAGTTTGGATAACATACCTCAGGGAGAAAAATCATTGAATAAATATGAAATAGTAGATAGAAAGTGTTACCAATGGTTCCTTATTTCATCTTTTCCCAACCAAATCCAATGTTTTCCTTATTGTACACTTGTCACTAGGAAAAGGAAATATGAACAATTGTTTTAGAGGCTTCTTTAAAGAAGAATACCAAAATTTATGCATGATTTACAAACTACTGTATAAAAGAGAGAATGTGCCCATTTTGTAGAGGATCTTCAAGTAATGTATAGAATCAAGAACTAATTCAAGAACTTATAATTTGTTAATGAATATTGAGAAGCCCCCAGGGATAGTTTTTTGAAGAAGGAACACTTATGTGTGAAGTTGTCTTTGTTGTGAATTATTTCAAATGGAGATGTATGTTGGTCACATGGACTATAAGGATGCTTGTTTTCCTATGGATTATTCTTATGCACTCTATGTTATTTTGCAGTTTTAAGTATTCTCTCGCATATCTTTAAGTCCTGAGATTGATGGGTTGTTAACGTATGCATTGATATAATTCAGACTCTTCTGGTTATATATATATATATATATATATATATATATATACACACATGCACACACACTTGTTTCTAGTTCTTCCCTTCTATTTCAACTACCTGTGTGGAAATTTTGTGCAGAATTCGGTCTCATTTATAGCTCACTGGTTACTTTAGTGTTTTCCTGGCTAGGATAGGTTAGGAAAGATTAGTAATAGACTATTTTTCTTTCAATATAGAGTTTTCATCTACATATTTGCATTTCATATCAATTTACTATTCATCCTCATCGGTAAATCGGACCGTAACTGGCCAAAGACCCCAAAAATAGAAATGGCAGTCGGGCCAAATTTTGGATGGGTCTCTTAAACCAAATGATGCTTAGTCTAATTGGATCCATGTTTCAAGTAGTACCTCTTACTATTGTTAGGTGAATTTGAACCGGTCAACAAAATTTGTGCTAGAGGGAGGGAAATTGTTTATGGCTTACATAAATGAACTACACAACCAAATTCAGTCTTTAGGAAATAACTTGTTGGCCCTTGACCAAGTTTTCAGGATTCTTGGTCGTGTTTGACTTAATTTTGGGACTTTGATAGGTTGTCGAAGGTGGACTGAAAGATGAAGCAAAGATCGTAGTATCTCGACCCCTTTTAGGGCCCTTTTTGGGATTCAGGATTATGTAATGGGTATGGGGATGTCGGCCCATGGGTTTACCCATGCTTAGGCCTATTTTGTAATATATAAACAGAAGGCTAGGCAATATAAGAGGAGTCAATTGCAAGTTGTGCTAAGTGAAAATGATTGTAAGAGGCTTGGTGCATGTTGTATGTTGAGACTTGCATAGCTAAGTGAAATTTGTTTGTAGTGCTTTGTGTGTAGACTGTGGAAGGATCTGTGCCTAGATCTACTAGGGGAAGGAGGATCTGGTGAGGTGCACAGATCTCCTGTCCTCTGCGGAGTTTATTTTGAGGCTTTGTGCATGTAAGAGGATTGACCAAGGATAATAAAGAGGAGAAGAGTTGGTGGATGTATCCCCAGGGTGGGG
The DNA here is from genome assembly GCA_009831015.1 of Picea engelmannii. Taxonomy (NCBI): domain Eukaryota; kingdom Viridiplantae; phylum Streptophyta; class Pinopsida; order Pinales; family Pinaceae; genus Picea; species Picea engelmannii. The sequence continues at coordinate 987,448 of ML783377.1, read as the reverse complement.
GTGAACCATGTACATGTTGTGTTGTTATGCTTTGTGTGATATATTGATGTGTTTATGTGTTTACTTGCTTAGAGCTTTAATATAGATGAATGATAGATAGATCTGTTGATGCTTAGTTCTTTCTTAGTTCTTAATGATATATGTTAGATCTGACTTATGAACATATGCTTAGTGCTTAAATACCTTAGATCTGAATGAATATTGTGATATTCTGTAATTAGGGTTTAACTGCGTTGTAACTAAGAACTAGATATTGATGAATTTTAACTCTTGAGTGCTCTGTTAAGTGTTAGAACCATATATCTATGTCCCAACTAAGGTTGCAGACACTAGAGTCCTGCAACTACCCCTGCCTCTACCTTGGGTGAGACTTCATCTACTTCATAGGTGTTGCCGAAAGGTTCAGTAGTTAGGGTTTTGTTGGTGCATTGTTGTAGCGTTGAACCCTGGTTCTGCCCCTGTGCCAACAAATGGGTCCCTTACCAGGACCTGAAACTATGATTGTTGGTAACTGAGGAAGAAGAAAATTTGTGCAAAGATCTGACCTGAAACTGTGATTACTGAGAACTAAGGAAAAATAATCTTTGTGTGAAGATCTGACCTCAAATTGTGAAAGATCTATGCATAGATATTTCGCTGTAGTGCACAGTATTCTACTCGATCTGTGAAGCTCTGTGTTAAGAAAATAATTATGATCTGAAGAAAATATGTAATATCTGAATGCTTTGTGCTATGATAGAGGTAAGAATAGTGAAATTTTTTAGATCTGGAAGCTTTGTGTTGTGTTGAAGATAAGATTAGTGGATTTTTTTTTTTTCTAAAGTATGGATGCAGGTATGGTTGATAGATTTTGTCCTAGCTTGAAAACTAGGGAATTGATAGAAGAAAGAATATTTGATATGATTAGATCTGATAAGAATAGTGAAATATATGTTATACCTATGCCTATAGAGAATGTTTGGACTAACAAATGGATGCAAGATCCTAGAAAGAATTTTTTGCACGTTAGCTATGATCGTAATGCGCAGTACAAGAAAAGTTGGGGATCAGTTAAAACAAAGAGAGGATTAACCCTTTTTTACAGTTGCAGAAGATCGGGACATCTGTCTAAGGAATTCCCTGGTAGAAGATCTAATTGACTTTGTTGTAGAGATATGGACCATGAAGTATTAGATTTCCCTAGAATGATTGCTAAGGTTGAAAGAATGAATATGAACCAGGAAATCCCTAAGGTAGATCCAGAAACTGAGATTATGGAAGAACCCCAGAAAGAATCAGAGAAAGTATTGCTACATATGAAAGAAACCCTGAATGATCACCAACATGTCATCTTATCATAAATCTTCAAAGAAAAAGAGTGCATTGAAACACGAATAGGAGACTTTGACATTGACTGTTCTCTGGATGAGGAAACATAGGTGAATATCATGACAGAAAGAACTTGGGAACTTTTAGGGGAGCCTTCTATTGATTCCTTCATTGGGAGGAATAATATTATTCGGAGGAAAGATGATAACCCTATGTGTAAGGCTTACCCATATATATATGAGTGCCCATGGAACTTCGACAGAGGAATAATTTGAAGTTGTTAAATTTATTGAGAACAATGTTGCATTTGCTATGTTACTAGGAAAGCCTTGGACTGAAAGAGATCAGACCAGAAGCAAAGAAGCAGAAGTCTTAGAACAAAAGAAACAAGAGTTGAAATATTTCATGACTAGGAGGATCGCACACTTGATTGAAGAACATGATAACCGAACAAAGCTATTTAAAACTAGAGACTTGGATGTCGAAGTGGGAAGAACACTAGAAGACCCACATAATACTGAAGTACCTATTCCAGATACATATGAAGTATTACCCCTGATTTCTAGAAAAGAATATCAACAGTGTGAAGTTACTATGCCAAAAGAAGATAAGAATCAGAATGAAAAAATGAATACTGAGATGAAGCTCATCGAAAGGAAGGCTAGAAAACTAAGTAAGAAGAGAGATAAGATCGAAAAGTTACAAAAGGCTCCAGAGGGAACTTCGCAGTAGGAAAATTTGCAAAATTGGAACTTCGTTGGGATATCAGAACTGTGTCACATGAAACTTTGTGATGGCGAAGCAATATAGTTGTTGGGAACAGTATAACCATTAGACCGACGACCCGAACTGGTAGAAAGACATTTATGGTCATAAATTTCACCACTAGACCATTAGGACCATGACATAACGGACATAACTAAGCTAATGAAGGCTTCTCAACCGTTGCAAGAGATCTATTGCCAAGTTATCTATTTATCCCATTGCGCCATGCAACGAAAAAACTTTTTCCAACCTTGACTATCTGAGCCCGCAGCATAGTTTATTTCGCACGAGTCAAACATTGTTTTTCACACATATTACCTTTAGTTGAAGAGAGCCATCGAAGTTGAACCTCAAATGAATCTAAACACCCTACAAAGGTTTCGACCCCTGATGAAGTTCTGTGTAGATCGACACTTCATCTAGCTTACAGTGCAAGTCGATGAGCATAAGGAGCAGCTTTAGTTGTACTACAAGCTCACAAAATAGGACCTTGAGGATATCACTAAGGATTGGTTGACATACCTCCTTATTCCCATAGACCTTGCAGAGATGTCTGACCCTGACAACCCAACGACCACGCACAAAGAACATGAGACACCTGGAACCAACAGAACGAAGAAGACCAAAGATGTCCAAGACTTAAGCAGCGCCTCAGGAAAGACTGATTCAATATCACCTGACCGAGGGGGTGATGACAAAGTAGAAGAGATAAATGGAAAAGGAGATGAACAGAATCAAGGCGAAGTAACACCGCCTAGAGACGAGGTTGATCCCCTAAAGAAGAGGAAGGTTTCTCCCTAGAAACCCTTTTCCTAGAAGACTGTACTCACTACCGATGATTTTGACTTTATCATAGCAACCCTAAATGATGCCTCATTGTAAATCATGGAGAAACAAGAAGCTCAGAAGGAGTAAATGCATGAAATAATTAAGGTCAAATTTTGAGGGGTACAACATGCCCTTCAGTCTAGCCGCGCAGTGTCCACTATGCCCCTGCCATTAGGAGAACCAGAGTTGGGAGATGAACTAGCTCAACTTCGCTGACTAGCTGATGCAATCGAAGCTCGCCTTTGTCATGCACAAGAAGAAACAGAACAAGCCACCTAGGCCTTGAAGCAAGTGCAAGGGGTAATAGTAGAACAATGCAAAGTTTGAATAAGAGAAATCATAGATGCAACAAGAAAAATGGTAGTTGCTCGCAGAGTAACTTGAAGTGAAAGAAGAAGTCAACAGAGTACTCCACTCTGTGACAAGATTAGAACCATGGGTAGAAGATTGAGTCACGCATCAAGTAGAGTATCTCACAAAATCTATACAACAACTACAACAATGAATAGAAGACTTAGAGCTCTTCACCGTACCTGACATCCCACAGGATGTAAGGGATCAAAGAGAAGCAGTTGCTTGATGCGTAGTTGAAAGAATAAAAGTCCTTGCCCTGGAATGCAAGCAACTAAGTAATCATAGTGCCCAGACATATGAGTGACTCACTAGTAATCTAGAATTGAAGGAAATGGAGTCACAACTCCAGGAAGTGAAGTATCAAGCAGAGACAATAGAGGCGCAGTTGAAGCCCTTGTCATCTGTGTAAAGAATGAAGTGATCCCAGGAGAAATGCATCACCCAACAATAGGTCCGCACCATTCAGAGCATAGTTATGGAAGTAACTCAGAGGCTCCAACCTGTACAGGATTAGGCTTGCCAATTGTTCGTAGAGATTGAAGGATAAGGACCGTAACTAGAGAAAGTCATCACTACAGCTGAACAACGCCTAGAGGGACCTATCAATGAAGCAGTCATCCAAGAGTTCACGGAACAAGAGGCTGTGGAAAAGCATTTAGTCGAAGCAGCTCGAGCCAAGATCGAGGATTTTGAAATAGAAATAATCAGATCAGAGTAACTCGAGATGAGTCACAGGTGAGTGTTGGGGGCCTACTGGCCCTTGACCAAGTTTTCAGGATTCTTGGTCATGTTTGACCTAATTTTTGGACTTTGACAGGATGTTGAAGGCGAAGCGCAAGACGGAGTAGAGATGACAGGATCTCGACCCCTTTTAGGGCCCTTTTTTGGATTTAGGATTATGTAATGGGTATGGGGATGTCGACCCATGGGTTTACCCATGCTTAGGCCTATTTTGTAATATATAAATAGAAGGCTAGGAAATGTAAGAGGAGACAGTTGCAAGTTGTGCTAAGTGAAAATGATTGTAAGAGGATTGGTGCGTGTTGTATGTTGAGACTTGCAGAGCTAAGTGAAAGTCATCTATAGTGCTTTATGTGAATACTGTGGAAGGCTCTGTGCCTAGACCTACTCGGGGAAGGAGGATCTGGTGAGGTGCGCAGATCTCATGTCCTTTGCAGAGTTGATTTTGAGGCTTTGTGCATGTAATAAAATTGATCGAAGATAATAAAGAAGAGAAGATTTGGTGGACGTATCCCAAGGGTGGGGGTGAACCACGTACATGTTGTGTTGCTATGCTTTGTACAATATATTGATGTGTTTATGTGTTTACTTGCTTAGTTCTTTGATATAGATGAATGATAGATAGATCTATTGATGCTTAGTTCTTTCTTAGTGCTTAATGATATATGTTAGATATGACTTATGAACATATTCTTAGTGCTTAAATACCTTAGATCTGAATGAATATTGTGATATTATGTAATTAGGGTTTAACTGCACTGTAACTAAGAACTGGATATTAATGAATGTTAACTATTGAGTGCTTTGTTAAGTGTTAGAATCACAGATCTGTGTCCCAGTTAAGGTTGCAGAAACTGGAGTCCTACAACCACCCCTGCCTCTACCTCAGGTGAGACTTCATTTTCTTCCTAGGTGTTGCTAAAAGGGTTGGTAGGTAAGGTTTTGTTGGTGCGTTGTTGTAGCGTTGAACCCTGGGTCTGCTCTTGTGCCAACATAACCCCAACCCTAGTATTTTCCCTCATATTGATTCTAAATAGGAAATTACCTATGAAGACTCGAATCCCAATTTCGGAAGTCCCTCTGGCATTCCTAAAACAAACTCGGAGACTCGGTATTGAGAACCACAACAAGAGTTCTCTGAAAATCATCTCCCTACATGTGCTTACGCAAAGCCACTTGGTAAGTTGTCGATAACTACTAAGATTTCGATAAGGAAAGCAACCTATGTGGAAATACCTAAGGCTCATCTTGATATTTACATCGAATCCATAGATGATCTTATTGAGACCAATTTACAAGAGGTCATAGTACCCTTGAACTGAGTCACACACACCCTTATTGATCATGAGGATAACCTTGAAGGTGAAAACCTATAAACTATTTTAGAAAAGATTATGGATGAAAATAGAGATCGAAGAGAGATATTCCCACAATAGATGGATCAAGGTTCCTTAAATTTAGTTGGACCATTACATCAAATTCCTAGAAAATTAGACAAAATCCTTACCAAATTTGATCTAGACAAATCCAGGTCACCAGAAGACCATTTAAACAACTTCTTCCTAGCTACTCACCTACTAAATGTCCAACATGAAGACATATTTTGCAGGATATTTTCTTACACTTTTTCAAGTAAAGAATATACTTGGTATTTCATGCTGCCACTCGAATCTATAACTAGTTGAGATGATTTTGAGAGAGATTTTATCAGAAAATTCAGGGAAAGAAAAACAACTACATCTTTGCACAAGCAGTCAGAAGATATTAAGATGGGAAAAAAAGAGAAGGTAAAGTTTTCAACCAGAGGTTCATCAATGTCTAGATTAAGTTCACCAATGATACAACTCCTGCTCAACCCTTATCCATTGAATATTATATGGAAACGTTGATCCCTTCTATAGGGATGTTTGTGAAACAGGCCAATAAGAACACTTTGACGCTCAATTTTGATGAAGTTGAGACGATAGAAAGTGTTAGGGACCTAACCTCCCTAACCCCTCACATAGGTAGAATAATATAATCCCATGTAATAATGGCCAATATTAATAAGGCCTAGCAATAAGGAAGAATAAGTCAATTATAAGATGACCTAATAGAAGCTTCCCCTTCTATAAGGATCTTCCTCTAGATTGTTTTTTTGGATAGATAGATTTAGTATAAATAGAATTAGAGGGATGATAAATCTTGTCTTGGATATTATTGTAATAGAGGTCTGCTCTGTAGGAGGTTTTCCCCTCAAAGAGGTAAGTGAATATTGTTATCAGTAATCAAAGTTCTCTTTCTGGTGTTATTCTGGTATTATTTTGGTTATATCATTTTTGCTCTGCCATTTATAGCTAAATATTTATGTTCTTCATACTATTTTATATCTGGAATATTACAAGTGGTATCAAAGCACCTTCCGCAGCCGAAAATTGTGGGTTAAATATTTTTCAGGCTAGAGGCATATTCAGGCATATTAAAGCTACAAATATCTTTCGTTACATGCATAAACCCGTGGTCGGGGAGTCATACACATGGGAAATACAAGTGGTACCTAAGCGCACATATGTTGGCCACCCTTGTAAACCCTGTTGGTACCCCTTCGAGTGGTAGTGCATCAGAAAACACCTGTATACAGATCGACCTAGATCTCTTGAATCCCTCCATAGGTAAACTAATCGACAGCTTGACTTCTATAGTTCAACCGAGAAAAAAACTCGGGAAGATACTCTCTAGTACCTGGGTAGTCGGGTAGTACAGCTAAGGGAATTGCCTAGCCTCCTTAGTTGGTTCCCTGAGATATTAGGTCGAGTACTACTGTTGGACCCCACACATATATCAAAGAGATATAGCACACAAAAAACCCTTGTCTATATAAATTCTAAATATCCTACCCTTGGGGACGGAAACATAAAAAAAAGAACAGAACCGACAAGATCTATGGTTGTGCAACTGTGCCTTCTACATTTTTCTTGTGAAATTACTACACATTTCTTCCTGTTATACATTTGGGAATTTCGTTACTGCAATCTTATTCAAGATGGTGTATAACTCTATAGGAGGAAAAAAATAAGATTATAGTGGTCCTGTCGACACATGTATTTGGTAATTATCCCACTAGGTTCCTCTCTTTTCCCTGATTCCAGTGATACCTCTCATTTTTCACACAAATTTGTTGTGTAGACTCGACCCGTCTCCAAAACCCTTATTTGGATCCTATCCCTTTGGATCCCCATTTTTTCCCTGATCGCAATGGTATCTATCATTTGACACCCTTTTTTCTCTTTGGTCCCACCCACCCCCCAGACCCCTTTTGTTTCCCCTATACCATTTTCCTACTCCTTTCTCCAAATGACTACTACATGAGCCCAATAATTCAATTCCTTGATTACTGACAACCATCAACACAAGGACAACATCAAAAATCTCCCTGCCAACATTAGCTCCATCAATTCAACTATTGATATCCTCAAGGACCAATGTTCCCACATCAAAGGCTTACAGGAACAATGTTCTTACATCAAAGACCTCAAAGAACACTTCCCGGGCCATTCCCAGAACCCTTCCTCTTTTGAACAACCATCTTATCAGGATGACCATGACTCTTCCCATTACCCGGGCCCTCATACTACCCACTTTTATTGAGACCTTCACCCTTCTAGAATTGAGGTGAACAACTTTGATGGATCAGATCCTACAGGATAGGTCACCCAAACAGAAAATTATTTATCTTTGCACGAAATTACTGATGATTTAGAAAAGCTTCATTATGGTTTCCTACATATGGATCCAGAATGATGGAAATGGTGGGAATTGCACAAAAAGGCATGCTAAGGGTATATTTCTTGGAAATAGTCTGTGGCCAAACTTTATGACTTCTTTGACTTTGAAACCCACCATTTAGGTCAATTGACCAAGTTAAAGAAGTTTGGGATAGTGGAAGAACTTATTGTCACATTTGAGCACTTGGATTTCAGAATGGAGGGCATGTCAGATTCTTTATTTAGGGAATGCTTTATCAGTGGCCTCAAAGATTAAATTTGTGCCCATGTTCTCATGGCACATCCCCATACTTGATTGGAAGCTACTCAACAAGGCAAGGAATCCCAACAGATTGTTTCTTCCAGACTCGTAAACCCTCCTTTCCTCCTCGCCCTAAACCCACCCATTTTTCCCCTCCTACAACTCCCCTCAAGATCGATAAATTAATCAGGGATGAAATAGCTAGACGTCAACTAAAGGGACTTTTTTATAATTGTGACGACAAATATTTTCCTGGGCAGAAATTTAAGGAAAAAAATATTTTTATGGTTGTGACTGAGAATCTTTTTTAAGAATATGTAGTTGTTCTGCCTATGGAGGAACTACCACCGCCATCTGACCTCACCCCTCCCTCTGAAGTTGACCTAGTGATTTAACTTAATTCCATCATTGGATTCTCTTCTCCATAGAATATCAATTTAATTGGCTAGATCAAAAATAGGAAAGTCATCATCCTTGTGGACAGTGGTAGCACCCATAAATTTATTCATTGCTACATTTCCCAAGAAGTCAATTGTTACATTCATGCCATTAATAATTTTCAAATCATGATTGCCAATGGTGGTTCCATGAAATGTGGGGGATGATGTGAAAATGAGCGACTCCAAATTGGTCAGTATCACCTAAAAATCTCATATGTTTTCTATAGACATGGGTGTTTGTGACATTATTCTTGGTTCCGAATGGTTACGCACTCTAAGCCCCATTCTCATGGATTTTAAGTAATTAACCATGAAATTCCAATAGGAGGAACAATAGTATAAGTTCCAAGGCATCACCATAGAATCCCTTGATATCATCAGTTCCCATCGCATGGAAAATATCCTCAAAAAAGTTCATTCGGGAATTATATCCCAAATCCACTCCATTCATGTTGTTGAGGCACCTTCTGTGCATCCCAACCTCCAATATATCCTCTCCTTACACCAAGTTGTTTTTACCACCCCAAAAGAACTTTCCCCTTCCCGTGGCATCCATGATCATTCCATCCCTCTCATCTCGGGTAGTCTTCCCCGCAATGTTTGGCATTATCATCATCCCTTTTCCTAGAAAAATGAAATTGAGAAAATTGTCCATGAATTACTAGAAGTCGGTGTTATCCGTCCCAGTACTATCCCCTATTCTTCCACTATGGTCATGGTACTCAATGAAGAAGGTACTTGGCACATCTGTCCTTATTTTTCCCTCCCTCAACAAAATCACAATCAAATACAAATTCCCTATTCCTCTCATTGATGACCTCTTGGATGAATTGAGAGATGCTCAATACTTCACCAAATTGAATCTACATTCTGGCTACCACCAGATTCGTATGAAATAAGAAGACATCCCCAAGACTTCATTTTTCACTCATGAGGGTCATTATGAATTGTTGGTAATTCCCTTTGGATTGTGTAATGCTCCTTCCACTTTCAAACATCTTATGAATCATGTCTTCCATCCTTTTCTTCGTCCTTCTGTTTTAGTTTTCTTTGATGATATTCTCATCTATAGAGAAAATTGTTCATTCCATCTCTCCCATGTCAATCAAGTTCTCCATCTACTCTATAAGAAACAAATTTTAATCAAACTATCTAAATGTTCATTTGGCGCCTCAAGAGTGGAATATTTGGGTCATATTGTCGGCAAGGATGGTGTCTGAGTTGATCCTAAGAAAATTGAATCTATGAAATATTGGCATTGCCTTAAAACTCTTAAGAGCTTGTGTGGTTTTCTAGTTTTAACGAGATATTATAGGAATATTTTCATAATTATGGAAATATTGCAGCTCCTCTCACTTCCCTCCTTAAAAAGAATGTTTTTGTTGGATATTGGTTGTTGTCATTGATGTCAACCCTAGTCATGGGTTTTGGACCGCAAGATTGATGAAGGTGTTTGGACATGAAGGAAAATGTACATGCAGATACAACACCCATGGATGAATAGTATACATCATGTTGTTTCCGTTGGTATGTGGCATGTCACGTTGATCCTCATGGTTGAGGAGAAATGAATTTTTGAAGATGACAAAGTGAATTGTACATGTAGGCCTTGAAGATAATTAAAGAAAAAAATTACAAAATAAGAAAGTGTCAGGTCAGCCCTAATGTTAAAAGGAAGTGACATAAATGGTATAAATAAACATCATTATACATTCATTTGATACAAGTCGAATTTCAGAGGGAACAAGAACTAAAAGAAGGCCGGATTTCAAGGGAGGATGAAGTCTTTTGGTGATGTGTTCTAAGGTATGTTATTGTCAGGTCATCTTACCATTTTTGATATAACTTTGTTTCTAGAACGATTCATATGGTGAAATTTATATGGTATTGAGAAGACATATCAAGGTACATCTGGTAAAAATTTCATCTCTTGATTCACTATAATTATGGAGATACACTCTATGGAAGATAGGGTTTGTGACCAGTCCTGAAGCTAGTCAATAAATAGGTGTTCCAGGTAAAATAGTTATAACTTCTTCATACATAATCCAAATAAAGTGGGACCACTTCCATTAGAAATAGTACGGACTTTATTGTCTTGTATACGAGTTTCAGAATCAGATGTTAAATATTGAGCTCGGGGAATTTTGTAAAAGTTGGGTCTTCTGAATAGATCAGAATTGAATAAAGTCTACCATTCTTTCTATAACCTTTTTTTGGGGAGGATTCAAGGAGTGAAAATTAGAGGAGTTTCAGAGAATACATTGAGTAATATTATCTATAGGATCAGAGTACTCCAAGAATTGAATAATTGCAGAAATTGAAGAAGTCTCAGGAAGCATTATCAGGTTCTATGTGATGATTGGTTGATGGTGATGATTTAATGT
>ML783377.1:957975-973282 GCA_009831015.1 Picea engelmannii | reverse complement strand
AGGCCCTGAAGATAATTAAAGAAAAGAATTACAAAATAAGAAAGTGTTAGGTCGGCCCTAATGTTAAAAGGAAGTGACATAAATGGTATAAATAAACATCATTATACATTCATTTGATACAAGTCAAATTTCAGAGGGAATAATAAGTAAAAGAAGGCCGGGTTTCAAGGGAGGATGAAGTCTTTTGGTGATGTGTTCTAACGTATGTTATTTTCAGGTCATCTTACCATTTTTGCTATAACTTTGTTTATAGAACGATTCAGATTGTTAAATATCTATGGTATTGAGAATACATATCAAGGTACCTCTGATAAAAAGTTCATCTCTAGATTCGCTATAATTATGGAGATACACTCTATGGAAGATAGGGTTTGTGACCAATCCTGAAGCTAGTCAATAAACAAGTGTTCCATGTAAAACAGTCATAACTTCTTCATACAGAATCCATATGAAGTGGGACTGCTTCCATTGGAAATAGTACGGACTATAGTTTCTTGTATGCAAGTTTCAGAATTGGATGTTAAATATTGAGCGCGGAGCATGCTATACAAGTTGGGTCTTCTGAATAGACCAGAATTGAATAAAGTCTACCATTCTTTCTATAACCTCTTTTTGGGGAGGATTCAAGGAGTGAAAATTGGAAGAGTTTCATAGAATACATTGAGTAATATTATCTAGAGGATCAGAGTACTCCAATAATTGAAGAATTGCAGAAATTGAAGAAGTCTCAGGAAGCATTATCAAGTTCTATGTGATGATTGGTTGATGGTGACGATTTAATGTAAAGTTTTATTATCTCTCATATATTCTTGGGTGGAAGGAAGGGGCAAGGATGGAGAGTTCAAATCTCTCTTGATATTGGAGGATTGTATATTCCTCTTGGAGGTTTATCCCTCCCTTTACATTTGGAAGTTGTATCTACCTTTGGAAGTCATTACTTCCCTTGAAAAATAAGTATTGATTATTTCTCATTTATTGTGCATGGTGTATTGTGGTGTATTGGTGTAACTCTTATACTATTGTTCATTGCTCATTGGATGTAGTTGAATGTTTTAAGTATAAGTTGAAAAAGGTTTTAAATTGTACTTGATACTGATTCACCCCCCTCTTAGTATCAATAGCTTTCACTTAGACTTCAACTCCTGATCATGCCTTCCAAGACTTAAAATATGCTATGTGCTCAACCCTTTTCCTAGAACTCCCATAATTCACAAAGACATTTGTATTGTAATGTGATGATTCTGGGAAAGGAATTGGACTCGTCCTCATGCAAGATGGCAGGCCCTTGGCCTTCACTAGCAAACAAATTTCACAGTGACATTTGGGCCAATCCATTTATGAAAAGGAAAAGTTATCTATTCTACATGTTATGGATCTCTAGCATCCTTATTTATTGGGTCAACGATTCCATATCAAAATAGATCATTAGAGCTTCATATATTTCCTAGAACATCAAATTTCATCTTTAGCGTAGAAAATATGGGTGACCAAGATATTTGGCTATGATTATGAGATCAGTTACAAGAAGGGCTAGGAAAATGTAGTGGTCGATGCTCTTTCCCGGAAATATAATGAAGACGGGTCCCTTTTCTCCTTCTCCTTAACTATACTAGATTGGATCCAAGTTGTTCGTTAGGAATGGTTGCAAGACCCCAAAATTTCTAGCCTTCTCCACCAATTGCAACACAACTCTTTAGTTTCTCCACGGTAATCTTGGCATAATGAAGAGATTCACTACAAAGGCCAATTGTATTTATGCAAGAAATCCCAACTCAAATCCACATTTCTTTCTGAACTTAATGCCTCACCCACAACTGGGAATTCAAGATTTACAAAAACCTATGAACATGTCAAACGTTCTTTTTTATGGGAGGGTATGAAACAAGACTTCCACACCTTTGTGGTTGAATTTGAGGTTTTTCAATACAACAAGGGAGAAACTGTGAAAGATCTGGGAACAATCCAACCACTTTTTATTCCCCCTGTTGTTTGGCGAGATATTTCTATGGACTTCATTGTTGGCTTAACTAAATCAGGAAATAAGTCAATCATCATGGTGGTGATTGATCGTCTCTCTAAATATAATCATTTTTGTGCTCTTCAACACCCATTCACAGCTGCCACAATGGCTCAAGTCTTCATGGATAATATCTTCAAGCTTCATGGCATGACTAATTCTATTATCTCTGGAAGAGACCCCACTTTCGCCAACAATTTCTAGAAATAATTGTTCAATCTATAGGGCACCTAGTTGCATCTTAGCACTGCCTATCACCCCCAGATGGATGGCCGGACTGAAGTTGTCAACAAGTGTTTGGAAACATATTTGATTTTTTTTTCATATGAGTAGAAAAATAGGTGGGCTTGATGGTTACCCCTAGCTAGATGGTGGTACAAAACCTCTTACCATACAACTACTCGCATGACTCCTTTTGAATCAGTCTATGGCCAAAAGCCTCCATCAATTCTCTCATATACACCAGGGGTCTCAAAAGTTCAATAGGTTGACACAAATCTTACAGTACATGAGGTTATTATTCATTCCCTCAAAGACAATTTGGTCATGGATTAGAATCACATGAAGCAATAATCAAATCAAGGTCATTCTGAACACCATTTATTTGAAGGGGACTAGGTATTTCTTCGACTACAACCTTATAAGAACACTTCACTCAAGGATCAACAATTTCAGAAACTTGCGTCCAAATTTTATGGTCCTTATATAGTGATCAATAATGTGGGATTGATGGCCTATCAGTTAGATCTATCTAGTCAGTCGAAGATCCATCTTGTTTTTCATGTTTCCTTCTTAAAGAAGGTGATTGGAACTAAGTGCCAAACTCAAACTAGTCTCCCTGAGTTGGATGAAGAAGGTTCCATATGGTTGCAGCCACAATCATTCTTGTCCCATAGAGAGTGTTGGCTTCATCAATGCACCATCCAGGAAGTGTTAGTCCAATGGAAGGATACCCCTCCAGAAGATGCCACATGGGAGCTGACCACCATTCTACAACAATTCCCTCACCTAAATCCTTGAGGACAAGGTTTTTCTTCAAGGGGGATGTCATGTTAGGGACCTAACCTCCCTAAACCCTTACTTAGGTAGAATAATATAATTCCATGTAATAAAGGCCAATATTAATAAGTCCTATAAATAAGGAAGAATAACTCAAATGTCAAGAGACCTAATAAAATCTTCTTCTTCTAGAAGGATCTTCCTCTAGATTGTTCTTTTGGATAGATATATTTAGTATAAATAGAAGTAAAGGGTATGAGAAATCTTGTTTTGGATATTATTGTAATAGAGCTATGCTCTGCTGGAGGTTGCCCCCTCGAAGAGGCAAGTGAACATTTCTATCAGTAATCAAAGTGCTCTTTCTGGTGTTATTCTAGTATTGTTCTGGTTATATCATTGTTTCTCTACCATTTCTAGCTAAATATTTATGTTCTACATACTATTTTATATCTGGAATATTACAGAAAGAGAGTTATATTCTTATCATCATAACTCACATTCTGAGGAAACCAGATCATCTAGAAAGAAACCTTTGATGTTAATTAAACCACCTGAAAAGGGTCCAAGGCATATCGGCAATGTTGTAAAATTAGTTAATAAATTATCAAACAAAGTTGTGGATCTCAAGAAGAATGTTGGTGAAGGGTCATCAAAACCTCTTACATTTTTCTCGTTCTTTAAGAAACAGGATAATCCTCCAAGGCCACTAGAACCCTCTCATATGGCCTTAAACTTAGACAACTTCAAAAATGATAATTTCTACTCTTACCATCAACAAAACCACCTGCAACAAACTTTCCCTCAATGGTTCAACTCAATGTCCCTGGTGATCAATCAATTATTGGATCAATAGAGTCTAGACGATGAATACCCTGTATAAGCCCAAACTGATACTATTGAAGAAGATCCTTCTAAATATGCTATGTCTTTTTGGGACTAGTGTCTAGACTCAGATGATAAGAAGATAGGGGAAATATTTGTAGAATATACACAACTAATCAAGGTTGTTGCCAAAAATAATTATCATATCTACTACAAAGGTCCAGTCCCTAACGCCCCTTCTTCTAAAGATGAAAATATTCCCCTCAGGAAAATTACTCCTCCCCCTACTACCCCAAATCCAATTGATTCAAATCAAGGGAAAATCAATGGAAAATCAAGAAAATTTGCCCCATCCAACAAAAATAAACCAAGTACATCTAACTCAGTTGGGAACAACACTAAACACGATCTATCAACAAACAACAAAAAAACATTTGAGCCAAAATTGATCCAAACAGTGAACAACCTAAACACACATGCCCTATATTATAATGTGATAAAATACATGAAGAAAATGAAAGAGAACATTTCGATGTTTGATATATTCTCACTATTATAGTAGCATGAATTCCTACATGATTCTTACAATTCTGATTATTCTCAGAAAAAGATTTTTGCTACTATAGGAAGTACACAAGGTAGAAATAACAACAACCGTAAAACAAGAATAGACATGTACTCAAAGTCACAGGTCCCACATTTTCTTCTCTGTAACACCCCCATTTCCCCCAGTTTGTAAATATAACTATAACTAGCCAAGAGACTATGGAGGACTAAATATGTGTGACTGTTTGATTTGATGAACCTTTGTATAAAAGGGTGAATGTATGAATTTTCTGTTATTATTAGAAATTGGATATGTGTTGTACAAATGATGAAAGGGAAGAGTTTTCCAAGATATACCATGGATGCTATGAGATATATGGTGAGGTAAACTAGGAATGGTTGAGATGACCCTAACCAAACTAGTACCTACTATGTGTAATTTCTCAACACTCCTCTAAACCAGAAATGAATTACCAGTCAGGATGGTAGTTGGAAGGCCATCCTCAAGAGTTAATGAGGAGATGGGGAAAAGTACCCATCTGTAAGGCTTCGAGGAATGACCATGAATTGGGTATTTGGACCCACATAACCTTGTTGAGGAAGGAAATAAAGGAGGTAATTCAGGGGACAAAGAGATATCTGCAAGGGAGTAGAGTAGAGAAAACAATCTCCATAAGAGACAAGAGCATGTTTTTTTACTCTGGAGTTGAGAGAAAATCTTAGAAGAGAGCTCGTTTTGGATTTAAGAAGACATGGGCAGGGTTTAACTACAAGTTGATAAATGAGTCTAACAAGTGACTGAGGAAGTGCTCATGTAGACCTCCTTGCTTGGAGTAGAAAAAACTAGTTTCCAATTTCATGTGGGAGGAGGAGAGTAACCTTCGTCCCTGATTGTCATGGAGAAAGGAGAAATAATCTCTCTCAGAGCATCATGGTCTATCTCAGGGGTGGCCAGTTGGTAAATTCGTCAGGAGTGGTTGTGCCTATGGTTGGGAGGAAATAGGCACCCCTTTCAATAGTTGTTTCACATTTTCCAGTTTTGATAAGTATTTTCATACTCTATGTAATATATTGCATGCGATGATTGAATGTCTGTGTTTATGGTTAAGTCTTGTAGTATTTGAAAAATTATTAGAAATGTTTAGTTTCTTCTGTAAAATTAAATATTTACATGGTCTTTGATTTACCTCAATTTAGTCATTAGAGAGGTATGGGATGTGAATCCGCAGGAGATTCAGGGTAGGATTGATTGAAATGTCTAAGTCCTTCTGACCCTTTGAGTTTACGTTAGCGGGAATGTCAAGTTCAACTCTATGGGAGAAGGGTGTTTCCTTCAGACTATCCACCCATGTGACCGAGGGCTCATATCCATGGCCTTAATCAAGTCTCTACTAAGAGCTGAGTGTAGCTCAGAATCCAAATATGAACCCATCTGACCCAGGGTTAGAAACCCCTCACTAAGTCTGAAAGGAGTGAATCTACTTTAGCTTTAGGACTTTGGGACTTATGATTCCATAATCCTTGAAAACAACCAAATGACAAAGTCATGAATTGATGAGGACTGTAGATATGGGAATCCAATGGAGATCTGTCTCAGCGATTAGATCAAACTTAGGAAGGGGTAGCATTAAGTACTTCGTTGAAATCCCACTTCGGGAGAATAGGGGTGGTCTAGCACCAAAACTCCCAAATGTCTGAGTCACGAAGTTAATTTGGACCATTGATAATAGAAGGGCATGTTTCCATAGATAAAAGAGTATCTGAAAGTTCGGTTATTCAGCGGTATAGGGATGCGCAATTTTCCCCCGAGCTCTGCAAGCTGGAGTAAATCCTGGCCTTGAATACTAGGTATAGATGGCGATAGATCGAGCATGGTTCGGATATTCAGAGCTCCTGAGAGGAAGATGGAAGATACACACTGAACTCTCAAATTTCAAACTTCCTAAGTGATGTGGACTGTCAATCCTTGGATCCTTTGGGATCCCTCTCAATCGTCGATCTAGGAACTCTGTTGGGAACCCTCTTAACTTCCCAACCAATCGGGAAGGCGTCATGGAGCGACACATGGCCCTCTCTTGTCCCCTATCAAATTTTGTCCATTGGATGAGAGGCTACATGGAAAGAGATCCTATAGTCTCAAGACTTCATACTCCGAAGGAAATTGGCCAAGATATTTCAAGGTTTAAAAACTGTCAAAGTCACAAATGACGAATTGAATCTCATTCATTGATAGGTAGATGACACATAGCTCTATATATGAGAGTATGAAGGCTTCGATCTTCGAGGGATTCGAGATGTGAGGATTTGGTAAGCTCTAAGGCCCGGATTTTTAAAGTAATGAGAGTTGTGGATCTACGGATCTACGTGGAAAGACCTCGACCGTGAGATTTGAAGGAAGATAGAAGGTCGTATGTCTGGGGCTGATGTGGCACATAGATTCCATCCAGGGTGACATGGACCTACAACTAAGGTGACATGTGTCACCGAGATATGGATGATTCATAAACCCCTTATTCCTATTAGAGAATAACACATGTCACACCCTAATGAGGACATGTGTCACCCCTGTCCCTTGTCATGTGTTAACCTCTGGTTCATGCCCACCTGGCCAACGTGGTTGGTAATGCAATCGAGACTCTGGAAGTCTGGGACTTCGAGAGTTAGAAATATTTGGGGTGTAGTATAGTGGGGACATGTTCAATGTCAATCGTCTATCACCAAACGTTCAACCTCATCGTCGATCATCGAACATCGAACGTTCAACCTCAATCTCGAATGTTGAACGCCAAAAAAGGGACGTCCAACATCGATCGCCGAACACCGAACATCGACGTTCAATGTAGAATGCTGATTTTTGATCGTCAAATGGCCAAGGCCATGTGGAGATATTTTGGGACTTCAGGGAGTATGTATGTAGTAAGAAAAGGGGCGTTTAGCGTCGAATGATGAATACTCCAACTAGCAATGCCCGAATAACTTCAGGAGGTTGTATCTTGTAAACCAGGGACCGTATTTTGAGTCAGTAATAATCATTAGAAAGATACAGACGAGTAAAAGAGGATGAATACCTTAAAGAGATGATTTGAGATGATTTGAAAGAGAAAAAAATTGATTCCCCATCCCTAGAAAGGGTATTTAGGGTTCGGGCGTGTTACAAATTGGTATCAGAGCATGTAAACAACACTTGGCTTACTTGGGCTCATGCCCAAGTCACATAAAAACATTATTAGAGAACTTTATGGGGTAACACCCTACCTTACCCCCTTCGATGAGAAACTTTTATGAACCTCTACTGAAGAGAGTAAAGAAACCTTTTACTGTTGATAAATACCTTGGAAATCTACACTGTATGATGCTATTGTTTCCAAATAAAGAATCTAACTTCACTTTGAAATAATATGTGTTGTTCATGAATTGGTAGATTAGTAACTAACAGAAAATGTTTTTTCAACACTCAAGCAGTCAATGAACAGCGGGAAAACTACAACCTAAGGAATGGTGACACACCATGAGTTGGGGAAGAGCTCCCACAATAGAGAGGAATAATTTGATGAAAGGAGGGTGGTGGAAACCCCTCCATATTTGGCTAAAATTGTAAGAATCCTCATGGAAGAATTACAGAGTTATAAGGATGATAATGAAAGGTTGATAAAGGAGCAAGAAAATCAAACAGAAATTAATGCAATCCTACTACAAATTCTATCAGATATATAAAGGCAACTACAACATGGTCCAGCTGCCAGTCATGTGGACAAGAATCATACTAAGAAAAATCCAATTCCACCTGAGATACAGAAGCATGGTCTAGAAAGTGGCCACACTAGGAGGATCACCTCAAGGAAGGCCCAACATGGAGCCTAGAGACACTCACTAAAATGTCTCTCTAGGGACACTAACAACTCCAAGGAATGTTCTAGTGGAAAACTAGTTCCCTTTATTAGACAAGAGGAAAGAAGAGGAAACATTCCAAGATTCATGATCCTGAAAAGTTAAATAAATCCAAGCCACCCACCTTTGATGGAGAGATTAAGAATGGAGAACAAGAAAAAGTTTGGTTACTCGACTTAAAAGAGTACTTTAGAGTCCATTACTACTCTGAAAACTTAAAGGCTCGGATAACCATTTTTAACCTGAATGGAAAAGCTTCCATTTGGTGGGAGGACATTAGGAATGTGAAAGGAATCCATGAGAATCACTTGGCATGGAAACAATTTGAGGAATACTTCAAGAAGAAGTATCTGTCAGAAAATTAATCTGATCGGAAGACAAAGGAGTTCTATGAACTCAAGCTGGGACAACTCACCATAGATGAGTATATAAACCAATTTCTTGAGCTGATGAGGTATGTTCCCTACATAAAGGATGAAAAAGTAGAGATGCAACAATTTATTAGTGGATTACCTCAGTCCTACTGGGACAAAATTGAGTTTGATGAGTCAAAGACCTTATAATACACTATTTGAAAAGCAAGGTATTACTATGAGAAATTCAAGAATAAGACAGAACCCCATGAAGAATGGAAGAATAAAAACAATTCAGGATTCAAGAAGAAGGGGTTTAAATCCTTAAGGTTTAAGAACCATGGGAAGAGCTCTAGGATGAGCCTTCCTACTAGAAGTGTGTATCAACAAAATTTTCCATCCCAGAGTGGAAATAAACCATTCAGAGCAGTTCAAAGTAATATTGATAACACGAAGAGAGAACCCTTGAAATGTTGGGGTTGTGGAGAGGAATGTTTACTGAGGGACTATTCGCATAGGCAACAAAGAAATAAGAGGGTCTACAATGTCCAAGAGGATACCACGGTTAATGATGTGGCTAGGAGCATGCCACAAATTTATGCATCCTTTGATAATAGACAATCTAACCACCAATATTCAGTGGTGGATATGGAAGGTACGATTTCCAAGCATCTTGTTTCCATTTTAATTGACCCTGGTTCTAATTTTAGTTATGTTTCCCCTCAAACTGTTGAGAAATGTAAATTGAAAAAAGTGAAACATGTTAAATCATGGTTGGCGCAACCAACCACTGGAACCAAAAGAAAAGTAACAGAGGTCATAAAATCATGCCAATTCGTTATAAGTGGGCTTCCCACCCAAGCAAACCTAAACATACTTCCTTTAGGATCTTATGATTTGTTTGTTGGAATGGACCAACTAGATGCCCACAAAACCAAGTTGGAATGTTATAGTAAAACTTTGGAGTGTGAAAATCAAGAAGGAAGAAGGGAAACCCTATGAGGTATTCAAAAGCCTATCTCAGTGAGACAAATATCAGCCCTCCAAGTGAAGAAGTATTATAGAAAGGGATGTCCCTTGTATGCAATACAAGTACTAAACTATGTTGAGAATGAAAAACCCAACCTAGAGGACCTTCCCATATTAAGAGAATATAAAGATGTATTCTCAGAAGATGTGCTAGATATACCTCCAGTAAGGGATATTGAATTTTCAATAGAACTTGCACCAGGAGTGATGCCAATGTCTAGAACACCCTGTAGAATGAGTATACTAGAGTTGGTTGAGCTCAAACTACAATTGAAGGATATTTGGGATAGAAGCTACATTCGGCCTAGTGTGTCCCCATGCATAGCACCAGCCTTGTTTGTGAAAAAGAAAGATGGCACACTCAGATTATACATATATTATAAATAACTCAATAATATGACCATCAAGAATAAGTATCCCTTACCAAGGATCGATGACTTGTTTGACCAATTAAGGGGTGTTGCAATATTCTCGAAGATTGACTTGAGGTCTGGATACCATCAGGTCTGAATTAAAGATGAATACATCCACAAGAAAACCTTTAGGACAAAATATGGTCACTATGAATTTGTGGTGGTGCCATTTGGGCTTACCAATGCACCAACCACTTTTATGTGCTTAATGAATAATGTATTCATAAATTTCTTGGATAGGTTTGTGTTGGTTTTCATTCATGATATCCTAATCTATTCCAAGAATAGGGAATAACATGGAGAACATCTCAAGCTAGTACTGTGAGTACTAAGAGAACATCAACTCTATGCTAATCTTAGTAAGTGTGACTTTTTCCAGAAACAAGTCCATTACTTATGCCATGTTATCTCTGAGGAAGGAGTAGCAGTTGATCCTGACAAGATTAAATCCATTATGGATTGGCCTACTCCAAAGGATTGATCTAATATCAGGTCATTTATGAGCCTAGAAGGATACTATAGGAGGTTCATAAAGGGATTCTCTAAGATTGGTTTCCCAATCACCTCCCTTCAGAAAAATGGGGTTAAATTCATTTGGACATCAGAATGTGAAGAAATATTTCAAGAACTAAAATAACTTCTAACCAATGCACCTATACTGAATATTGTAGACCCAAACAAGGACTTCCTTGTGTGTATAGATGTTTGCAAGGAAGGTCTCAGAAGAGTCCTTATGCAATAAGGACATGTAATTTTCTACAAATCCAGAAAATTGAATGAGCATGAAGTCAATTATGTGACCCACGATATGGAATTGGCTGCCATAATGCATGCTTTAAAAATGTGGAGGCATTACCTCTTAGGTATAAGCTTTTTACTTATGACAGACCATAGTGGGTTGAGGTATTTATTTGACCAACCAAAACTCAATGTGAGACAAGCTAGGTGGATGGCTCTCCTTAGTGAGTTTGATTTTGAAATCAAATAAATCAAAGGAAAGGAGAATAGGGTGGCTAAAGCCCTTAGTAGAAATATGAAATTGGTTCACTTGGCAACTGTAAGCACCAATGAATCAGTCATCAAAGAGAGAGTCAAAAGTGCACAAGAAACATATGAATTTTTCAGGACTGTGAAATCATATCTAAATCAAGAGCCCACAGGGATGAAGTATGAAGGATATCAGATGCTTAATGATGGCCTACTAAATTACAAGGGAATATTGTATATTCCAAATTGTGATGAATTGAAGAGGTTTATAATGGATGAACTACACAAAAGACCATATACTGGCCATCGTGGTTATTAGAAAATGATCACGGCCACTAGGAAACTATTTTATTGGCCCGGACTGAAAAAGGACATAGTTGACTACTTAGTTAAGTGTCTAGAATGTCAGCAAGTCAAGGAAGAGAACCGACACCCAGTAGGGCTGTTGCAAACCCTACCAATTACTGAATAGAAATGGGAAACCATCTCCATGGATTTCATCATAGAATTACTGAGATTAACCAAACAAAATGATGCCATCATGGTAGTCCTGGAAAACCTGATCAAGGCTACTCACATCATACTCATCAAGTCAACTTTCAAAGAAATATATATTTCCAATATTTTTAGGAAAGAGATATTTATACTGCATGGCATGCCTAAGGAAATTATATCCGACAAAGATACAAAATTTACTTCAAACTTTTTGAAATATATGTTTGTTGGTTTTGAAACAAAATTGCTCTTTAGTACATCCTATCACCCTCAAATTCATGGGTAGATAGAGAGGGTAAGCCAAGAGTTAGAAGACATTTTGAGGATGCATCTAATGCATCAACCCAATAAGTGGGAGGACTACCTACCACTGGTATAAGTTTCCTACAACAATGGATCTTAAGAGTCATTAAAAGGGAACCCTTTTGAAGCCCTCTATGGAAGACAGTGCAACATTCCAATCAGTTGGAACGACCCAGTAGTCAGAGTTAAAATCAGGTCATATATGCTAAAGGAAATGGAACATCAAGTAATTCAGATCAGAAAAATTCTAAAGATAGCTTAGGATAAACAAAAGAGCTATGCAGACATGAAAAGGACTCCTAGAGAGTTCAAAGAAGGGGATCACGTGTATCTCCGAGTTAGACCCAGGAAAAACTCTTTGAGGATGGGAGCTTGTGCCAAGATGGAACCTCGGTATTATGGACCCTTTGAAGTTTTGGATAGAGTGGAACTAGTATCCTATCAGTGAGCACGTCCTCCCACAGTGAAGGCACATAATGTTTTCCATTTTTCTTTATTAAATAAGTATGTACATGATTCTAATCATATTATTGACTACTTTGAGATTCAGGTTGAACCTGAGGGAGAATTCCTACTAGGACCGCAATGAATAATAGTCAAGAAGTAAACCCCACTAAGGAATATAACCATTGCACAGGTTAAGGTGCAATGGAAACACTTTGGCCTAGATGAGGCTACATGGGAAATGAAATATGTCGTGAAACATGCATATGCATTTTTGTTTACTTATGTACATAGAGAGAACATTGGTGGATAGAACATCGAGGACGATGTTCCTTTAAGGGGGAGGAGATTGTAACACCCCTGTTTCCTCTAGTTTGTAAATATAACTATAACTAGACAATAGACTATGGCAAACTAAATATGCGTGAATGTTTGATTTGATGAACCTTTGTATAAAAGAGTCAATGTATGGATTTTTTGTTATTAATAGAAATTGGATATGTGTTGCACAACTATTGAAAGGGGGCAATTTTCCAAGATATACCATGGATTCTATGAGAGAGAAGGTGAAGGAAACCAAGAATGGTTGAGATGAACCTCGCCAAACTAGTACCTATTGGGTGTAATTTTGCAACAGTCCTCTGACCCAAAAATGAATTACTAGTCAGGATGGTAGTTGTAAGGCCATCCTCAAGAGTTAATGAGGACATGGGGTAGGGCACCCATATGTAAGGCTTCCAGGCCTGACCACGAATTGGATATTCGGACCCACACAACCTTATTGAGGAAGGAAATAAAGGAGGTAATTCGGGGGACAAAGAGATATATGCAAGGAAATGGAGTAGATAAAACAATCTCCAGAAGATAAGAGAGCATGTTTTTCAACTCTGGAGTTGAGAGAAAAGATGAGAAGAAAGCTCATTTTGGTTTTAAGAATCCATGGGTGGGGTTTATATACAATAAGATAAACGAGGTTGACGAGTGACTGAGGAAGTAATCATGCATACCTCCTTTGTTGGAGTAGAGAAAATTGGTTGCCAATTTCTTTTTGGAGGAGGAGAGTAACCTCCATCCCTAACTGTCGTGGAGAAAGAAGAAAGAATCTCTCTCAGAGGATCATGGTCTAGCTCGGGGATGGCCAGTGGTAAATCCGTCAGGAGTGGTTGTGCCTATGGATGGGAGGAAACAAGCACCCCTTTCAACAGTCGCTTCACATTTTCTAGTTTTGGTAAGTATTTTCATAATCTGTGTAATATATTGGATGCAATGATTGAATGTCTATGTTTATGGTTAAGTCTTGCAGTATTTGAACAAATATTATAAATGTTCATTTGCTTCTATAAATTGCTATATTTACATGGTATTTAATTTACCTCAGTTTATCTATTAGACAGTTATGGGATGTGAATCTGTGGGAGAGTCGGGGTAGGTTTAAATGAAACGTATAAGTCCTATCGACCCTTTGAGTTTACCTTAGTGGAAATGTCAAGTTCAACTCTGTGGGAGAAGGGAATTTCCTTCAGACTATCCACGCATGTGACTGAGGGATCATATCCATGGCTTTAATCAAGTCTCAACTAAGAGTTGAGTGTATCCCGAAATCCAAATATGATCCCATATGACCCAGGGTTGGAAACCCCTTGCTAAGCCTGAAAGGAGTGAAGCTACTTTGGCTTTGAGACTTCAGGACTTATGATTCCACAATCCTCGAAAAATAGCCAAAGGTCAGAGTCACAAATTGATGAGGGTCATAGATTTGGGAATCCATTGGAGATCTCTCTCAGCCATTAGATGGGACTTAGGAAGGGGTAGTGTTAATTACTTTGGAGAAATCCCACTTCAGGAGAATAGGGGTGGTCTAGCACCAAAACTCTCGAATGTTGGAGTCGCGAAGTTAATATGGACCATTGAACATAGAGGGATGCATGTCCACAAATCAATGACTATCTAGAAGTTTCAGTATTCAGCCATGAAGGGATGTGTGAGTTTCCCTAAATCTCTGCAAGCTAGAGAACATATTGGTTGTGAATGCTTGGTACATGTGGCGATAGATCGAGTGTGGTTCGGAGATTTAGAGCTCCAGAGAGGAAGCTGGAAGATACATGTCGAACTCCCAAATGCTAAACTTTCGAAGTGATGTGGACCATCGATCGTCAGATCCTTTGGGATACCTCTCAACCATCAATCTAAGAACTCCATTCAGAACCCCTCTTAACTTCCCAACCAACTAGGAATGCGTCGTGGAGTGACACGTGGCCCTCTCTTGTCCCCTGTCAAATGTTGTCTGTTGGACTAGAGTCATTGGACGAGAGGCTACGTGGAAAGAGATCCTATAGTCTGGAGACTTGGTACTCTGGAGGAACTTGGCCAAGAGTTTTCAAGTTGTGAAAACTCTCAAAGTTGCAAATGACAAAGTGAATCACAACTGTTGATAGGTAGAGGACATGTGGCTCTAGATCTGAGAGTCTGGAGACTTGGCTCTTTGGGGGATTTACTATGTGAGGCACTGGTAAGCTCTGAAGCCCGTATTTGCAAAGTAATGAGAGCCTTGGTGTAAGAACCTAGTTTTAAATTAATCCTAAAAATACTCATAAATTTAAACAGATAAAAATTACTTCTAATTAATTTCGTTTATTCATCATATAAGTAGCAGAAATTCATATAAGCAGCAGAAATCTAAATAACAACATGCTAATAATTTTAAATAACCATTATGTATTCACGAGAATGCGTACCTAAAAATACTTTTGTGTGATGCTAAATTCTTGACCTCTGAATGTCCTCCCTGCTGCTTTTCCCTGCTGCTCTGCCCAGCCTGTTGCTTTGACCAAACTGTGCCCCAAAACCAAGTTTTCCTCCCTTCCAACTAGGAACATAGCCTGTGTGGCTCCCTAGCTCTAGGATACTGTAAGGAATCCTGGCCCCCGTGCCCAAAACCCCCAGGAAACCGGTGCCCCCCCGTAAAGATCCTTCCCCGACTATAGAACTCAAACTCCCCACCCGCAAATCAA
>ML783377.1:936935-956825 GCA_009831015.1 Picea engelmannii | reverse complement strand
TTTCAATTTGGTATCCCTGTACCGATAAATTAACATCAAAGTTTTCCAGTTAGAAATAGATCTCATAATATCCCATAATTCAATTTTGACACCCATTCATAAGATTATCATTTTCTCAAAATAGATTGCATCATATCCAACATCATCCTAATAGCATTTAAACATTCATTAAATTCACATTCTCACAATATGTCGCATCATATACATCATCATCAATAACATTAAAACATTCATAAAATTTACATTCGCATAATATATCCCATTGCATACATCATCATCAATAACATTTAATCATTCATAAAAGTTCATACCTTTAAAGTTTAAGTGTATCACTTAATAGTTTCATTGTGACTAGAAAACAATGTATATAGGCCTCAGGTAATCCTGGTTGTCTAAGTCAAAAGGTGGTGTTGCATACATCCAACCTTCGAGAAACATATTCTCGAGGTGGTCAAAAAACTGAGGGATAGTCTCGTCGTAGTGTCTCAGCGTCTTCCCAAGTAGCAGATCCTAGACTATACTTGTTCCACTGGACCTTAACTTGGTCTACCAGACGGTTCTTGAGCTGTCAGACTCTATGGTCCAATATGCATAATGGTTCTACCGTGAGGGTTCCCATGTCCAATACCTGCAATTCCTTCCAATTTAGTTTATGTGATTCATCAGCAACATAATGACGTAAAACAGATACATGAAATACATTATGAGTTTTATGCAAGTGGGGTGGCAGTACGAGACGATATGCAACGGGTCCATTTTTCTCTTGGATCCTGAATGGTCCTATAAATCGAGGTGAAAACTTTGTCCCCTTCCCGAATCGTATGGTACTCTTATTAGGCCTGATATGAATGAAAACCTGGTCTCCCACTTCATAACTTTGGTCGGTCCTGTGTGCATCCACATAACTTTTCTGCCTATTCTGTGCTTCCTTTAGTCTTTGCCTAATATGAATCACTTGTTCCTCCATCTCTTGAATGAATTCTGGCCCAACTGTTACTCGACCTTCTAGTCTATCCCAACTCAATGGCGTTCTACACGGCCTCCCATACAAAGCTTTGTAGGGTGGCATTTCGATGGACTTATGATAATTATTATTGTAGGCAAACTCTACCAAAGGTAGGTACTTCTCCCACTAGGTTTGATTATCCATTACATACATCCTAAGCATGTATTCCATGACTTGATTTACTCTCTGAGTTTTCCCATATATTACAGGATGATAAGCTGTGCTTAAGTTCAACTGAGTCCCCAACGCTGACTGTAAACTTGTCCAAAACCTAGAAGTGAATCTGGAGTCCCTATCTGAAATGATCTTCTTAGGTATCCCATGCAAATGGATAACATCACTTACAAACACACATGCCACATCAGTGACATCGTAAGTGTCTCTAACCGGAATAAAATGACCACTCTTAGTTAACTTATCCACTATCACAAGAATGGCATTGTTTCTATGAGATGTGAGTGGCAATCCCACAACAAAATCCATAGAGATGACTTCCCACTTGGACATAGGAACATCATGTGGTTGTAGGAGGCCTGTCGGGTGATGGTGGTCGACTTTCACTTGTTGTCATTCTAGGAACTTGGCGACGAAATGGACTACATCGCGCTTCATGCCCACCCAGAAGAAGAATTTCCTTATATCTGCGTACATCTTCTTCACACCTGGATGCGCACAATAAAGTGATCTATGGGCTTCCTTCAGTATGATGCTTCGAATATCCCCATTCTCAGGGATGTACATCCTTCCTCGATATCTTAACAGTCCATCTGTTTCCAGACTATATCCTTCATACATTAGATCTATCTGCCTCCCGCTCTAGAGGTTTGAAGTCACCTTTAAATACCAACTGTCTCGTTGGAGTTGTGCCAACACATGTTCCCTAAGATTGACCTTTAAGGTTACCAAGGAGAAGATATGTGGTCTCCTACTCAAGGCATATGCAACCACATTTTCCTTTCTGTTGATGTACGAAATACCAAAATCGCACTCACTCCATCGCCTTTTCCTGGCATTCAGATCTCTTTGAGTGAAGAGATGTTTTAAACTTTGATGGTCTATTTTGAGCTCAAATTTTCGCCCCACAAGATAGTGCCTCCAAATTTTTAGAGCTAGCATTACAACTACCAACTCTAAATCATGAGTCATGTATAACTCTTTGTATTTCTTCAACTTCCTTGATGCATAGGCTATTAGTCCTCCATCCTGCATTAGCACGGCCCCCAACCCTTGCTTCGAGGCATCCGTGCAGACTGTGAAGTCCTTTTCCATATCCGACACTCGTAGAATTGGCACACTAGTTAGTAACCTCTTAAGCTCAATGAATGCACTATCACACTCTTTTGTCCATTCATACCTGACCCCCTTGCGTTGCAAGGTGGTGATGGGTTTGACTATTGTTTAGAATCCTTCTACAAATTTCCGATAATAATCTGCTATCCCCATGAAGCTTCTCACCTCATGGGAATTTTTCGGCACTGGCCACTCCATAATGGCCTTACTTTTTCTGGGTCCATAGAGATTCCTTCGTCGGAAATGATATGACCTAAATAGTGAATTTCTTTCTGGAAGAAGGAACACTTCGACAACTTCCCATACAATTTGTTCTCTCTAAGGTAGGACAACACTATTCGCAAGTGTTCCTCATGTTCTCTTTTTTTCTTGGAATAGATGAGGATGTCATCTAGAAATATTTGTAGAAATCGATCTAAGTACTTCCAGAATACGTCGTTCATGAGGCTCATGAATATTGTTGGTGCATTGGTCAATCCGAAAGGTACGAGAACAAACTCGTAATGTCCAAACCGAGTTCGAAAGGAAGTTTTTGGGATATCACCTTCTTTAATCCTTAACTGATGATACCCTAATCACAAATCGATCTTTGAGAATACGGATTCTCCTTTCATTTGATCGAAAAGGTCATCTATTCGCGGCATCGGGTACCTAATTTTCACTGTTGCACAGTTAAAGTCCCTGTAGTCTATACACAATCGTAAGGATCCATCCTTCTTCTTTACAAAAATTACTGGTGCGCCCCAAGGTGAGACACTGGGCCTTATTAGTCCTAAGTCCAGTAACTCTTTCAACTACATTTGCAATTCACAAAGTTCCAGTGCTGTCATCCGATACAGAGTCTTGGAGATTGGTTCTGCACCAGGTTTTAGCTCAATAGTAAAATCAAGCTCCCTCTCAGGAGGTAACCCTGGTAACTCGTTCGGAAAAACATCTTTAAATTTTGAAAATACTGGGTATTGATCCAATGAGGGTCCCTTCCTTTCATTCACTGTTTCCACTACATAAAGTCGACACCCTTGCCTCAAGCATCGCTTAACCTTCATAGTTGATATAAAGAATAATGACACTTTTCTCTGTACACCTTGGATCTCTAATGGTCTTCCTTCATCGTCGACACAAAGCACCCTCTTTGCGAAACAATCTACTAAAGCTCGGTGGGCTACTAACCAATCCATTCCAATGATTAGGTCATATTCCCCGAGAGCAGTGATGTATACCTTCAACCTGGTAGTACACACTCCCAGGTCTACTATACAATTATCGACACTAGGTCCTACCGCTTAAGCCATCTTGACTTGTTTAAAGTCACCGTGCTCGTAGGCTGCAAACCCACTCTTTTCTAATGTAGATGGTGAAATGAAACTATCTGTCGCACCAGAATCAAACAAAATCTTAACATTGATATGATTTAGCGTACCTGATGACTCCACCACCGTGGATTGATGTTCGTCCTAGCGGTTATTAACCGTTGCATAAATCTGGAGGCTGCTACTTGATCTCCCCATCAGTGCCTTTCCTTCTCTATGCACAAACCATGATTGTAACTCTGGGCAGTCATGCTGGTAATGGGGTCCTCCGCACGCCCAACAGGTAACATGAGATTCAACCTGTGCGTTGTTATGTGACTGTCTCTGAAATGAGTTCCTTCCCCTGGAACCCCTACCCCTACTAGTTGTTCCCTAATATGGTCGTGGACCTTTCTGCGTTGTTCGCGATGAATGAGATGCTACACTTGTTGCCATTGAAATCCCTGTGGCTACTTTCCTTGGCATGACTCTGTTACGATATGGCGGTGGCCTTAAGCCCCCTCCCCTAGGAAATTTCCTCGAGGCCTTCCCTACGAATCCAGGACGATGCGGAAATGTCGGTCTTGTACCCTTGGTTAATTTCATGTGTTCCTCCACATAACACACAGTTTCCACCGCTTCCGCTACTGAAGATGGTTTCCACATTTGCACCATATCTCTTATCTTAGGGTTCAATCCATAGACGAAGCGCTCTGCCTGTCGTTGGTCATTATCCATATACGAAACATATTTGACCAGTTCCATAAATTTGTTCTCATATTCTTCTACAGTTCTGTTTCCCTGTACTAAGGCATGAAATGCCCCTACCTATTGTTCCTCGTAGTATGCTGGCAGATATTTCCTTTGGAACCTCTCCTCAAAAAGTTCCCAGGATACTGTGTCTGGGGTAAGGTGCAGTTGTCTTTCCAGGTTGCCCCACCAGTTCAAGGTGTTGTCTCTTAACTAAAAAATTATGATCTTTGCCTTTGAGTTGGATGCATAGTCCCTTTAGGTAAAACACCTTGTCATGCCTTCCAACCATGCTTCCGGGCATTCACTGGCGCGACCCCCGACAAACTTTGGAAGTTTGATCTTCTGCAATTCTCATGTGATGTCTTTGGGTGGAGGTCCTCCCCCTGAATCCCTTGATGCTTATGGATTACCCATTCCAAATGGTGGGGGTTCCACCTAAGTCCCTGCTGGTTGTCTCCCCTTTAAAGTCTCATTAATGGCTTCCAACGAGTGTAGTATGAGAGCTAGTTCAGGCGATGGTGGTGGTGGCGCTGGTGGTGTTGGCGGTGCTTGTGACGACACTCCCCTACCTCAATTCCCTCGAGTCCTGACCATCCTGAATGCTTTAACCTACATCAACCAAAGTTGTCAGGGTGAGTTCCAAGATGTTTCAAACTGGTGCTACTTAAACTAGAAACAGGGTTAGGTGTAAGTTTTCTTTACTTGTCTGTAAACAGACATTACTCCTTTAGGGGATTGGCTAGGTTAGGATTAGGATTAAGCGTCTAAGCTTGATTTCTTCACCCCAAAAAAAATTATTGGTTCCTTTTCCCTGTAGCTATGCTATCCTTGCGCCATACTCGCCAATTCCTATGCTTACTCTCCTAGTGCGTATGTCGCCTCCTTCTCGCAGGTCCTAGTCTAAGTCCTTTTAACTTTTCTCTTATAACTAAATATCCTCCGATGCTTGACTCGTGAGATTTTCCTTGGTGTGTAGTGTTGGCGTTGTCGAATGTTGCCTTGAGATTTAGCATTGGCTTTGACTAGTGGAATGGAGTGGAGGGACTGGGTGCTTGGCTCGATGAGTTGTGTGTACGGTCTCGTGAGCCTGACGCTTGGAAAATCAGAGTTTATACTTGGGATACAAAGATCAGTAGCGCTAAATAAGCCTTTACCTTGATTTCCGGTGCATTCACTAATTATGATTCAACTCGGTTAGCTGGCTCCGGATCAATAGATTAGGTAATAATCCAGTTAGTCTTAATCTTCATATTGTATCTTCCTAATAATAATACCACTCTAATTCCTACAGTGTTACGATTAATCTAATTAAATATAAGAATTTATTTCTAAAGACTTATGAGGGTGTGTTGGCGTTAGTGTTCTTCTTAAGGTGCTTCTCTTGGTGGGGGGTCTTGGGTTCAAAACCCATGGACTCTCTAATATTTTAATTTAAATAAATTAATGATAATTACTTTTAATTAATTTACTATACTTAGTTTTAATTTGCTGCATATATTTAAATATATGTATGTATATTATATTTGTTTTTGTTAATAATTAATAAAAAAAAATTAACGATTTAAACCATTGAATTTAAATTTAAGAATAATTTAAAAAGTTAATTTAAACAAATCAATAAAATATCAAATTAAATTAAATAAATATTACTTAAGATAAAAATAAAATAAAATAAATAAATTCCATACGACATTGTGGGTCCTCACATGAGGCCCACATGCCCTAAACCCTAAACGCACTTATCTCAATACCCCTAACCCTAATCGTCCTATAGCTTGTTTCATTTGCGATTGCTAACACACCCTGAGCCTCTCCTGCTCTGCAACTGCGGTGGAGCTCTGGTAATGGCCATGGGCTATTTCTCATGGCGTTATGTGTAGGGTTGGAATTTGTTTGGGCTGAACATGTTACAGCATTCCAATTTTATTTGAATCTTTTGTGGATTGATCTAACCTGGTCGGCAGAGTGGTGCAATGATGCCCACCTTCATATTTGCATAGTTAATTTTTCTATCTTATTTTTTCTCATGTTTAAGGTTGGCATTTCTCTGGGCATAACAACACTGCAATTTGATTTGAATTTTTTTATTAAATTTGATTGAGTTTGATTTGTGAAGTGCACTCAGCACTCGGATTCTCTTGGTTCAATCATACCCACCTTCAAATTTGCATTATTTACCTTTTTCATCTTTGATTTTCACATGGTAGTTTAGGGTTGGTATTTCTTTTGGTGTAACAACACTACGATTTGATATGAATATTTTGTTAAATTTTCTCAGAGTTTGTGGTGTTTGTCCATCAACTCTGTGATAGGGGAGTTCTCGGTGTTGTGCATTGGCTATTGGGGTGTTGTGCGTTGGCGTTGGCTATGGCGGTGGTGCATTGATAGCTCGTGGTTGTTATGTGGGCATTTTATTTTTATTTGGTTTTATTAATTTCTTTTTTTTTTTATAAAAAAACAATTGTTTTGTGTTTGTGTAGCTCCTCGGCCATGGCTGGGAATTGCGTTTAGGCTGTGTGGTGCAAGAACAGGCCCTTGGGCTCCTTCCTTTCAAAGACCACCTCCTTTCCTTATCGTGGTGACCATAGGCTCAGAGCACTCACTCCTCACTCCTCGCTTGGATTCTGGAAGAAGCAGGCTTATGTTGATTGTTGGACTTGGCAAAATAAAGGGTAAAGGGGTTACATGTTCTTGGCTCTCGGCACAAAAAGGTAAAGGCATCTATCTATGATACTTAGTTATTAAAAGGAAGAAGGTTCCAGGTGAAAAGGTAAAGGCTGTATTTGTTGCTCTGTTAATTTTCTGAAAATCCAATAGGCGGTTTGACTCTGAAGGGTCGCATAAGCCATTGTATTGAGTTTAATATAATCAGCTAGAAACACACACCTAAAAGGATGAAAAAAAGGGAACCTAGTCTAGGCAATCATTTCAGAAATTCTTTCAGCTCAACTATTGGCCAATAGTAATATGAGATTAGAGAAAAATCCTATGTTAAGCCGAATTCCAACATCAATGGAATAGACTTAATGCACCTATAGTGAACCCAGGCGCATTCTAGAGCCCAGGTGGAGAGGGTGGGATGCTCCATCATGCTTATGTCTGTGCATTTGTTCATTGAATCTAAATGGTACGTTATGTATATTGAACATGGATACTAGCAAAATCCCATCTAACCCAGGTTTGATATGTCCCTAGATATTATCAAGTTGAAAGATGCATATCTTCAATTCTTGCAAACGGCCAACGTATCAAATGCTAAAACCCAAAAAAACAATCTCTACTGCGCAACCTGGAGGCATATCTCAGAACTAGATTCATATGAGTTTGTGCTAGTTGAAGCTCTAACATAACCAACTCAGGCAAGCGTGATTGGATCAAGCATTAGCATACATAGATTCAATGCACTTACATAACATAAATTGGCAACCATAACATAAAGAAGAAGAAAGAAGGGCAAGAAACACCGACTGCTAACAATTTTCCAACCATAAGGACTCTGAGCAGAAATTCGTTGAGTGAAGAAGACGAGTACAAATATCGATATCAACAGCACCTTTGAGCGGTGATCCAACATACTCTTATTTATTTTTTGATGTTTTTGTTTAATTTTTTAAGATTTATATGTAAATTGTCTAGCATAATTCCAATCCCAGTTTCCCGACTTAACTGCAAAGTTTGACCATTTGTTGTTGATACAGGTAGAGGATTTTCTATGAATAAGAATAGACGAATGCAAAAAGGAGTTTTGAAAAAAATCTATTTATATATTTATTTATTTTTATGGGCAATTATAATGAGTTTTATAAAAATGGAAAAGTGATTAAAGCGTCTGGTTTATAGTTTAACAATTTCTTATAAAACTAATACTAAGAAGCAATTAAAATTCTAACATTACTACGTCCTATTCATGAATATATATATACCTAAAATCAATGTATACTTGGCTTACAGTTTAGGTGGAGGTGGCACTGGGACTTGGAGCTCGAACTTGGCCCTCAGGCCTCGATTTATCTAATTTCTGGGTGGCTACAATTCCATTACTAAATCGGGTAGGCAGGTAGGTAGGTAGGTAAGTAGGCCCTTGGTTCCAGATTTTGAACCAGGGCTCTGATACCATTATGTAAGAACCTAGTTTTAAATTAAGCCTAAAAATACTCATAAATTTAAATAGATAAAAAATACTTCTAATTAATTTCTTTCATTCATCATATAAGTAGCAGAAATTCATATAAGCAGTAGAAATCTAAATAACAGCATGCTAATAATTTTAAATAGCCATTAAGTATTCATGAGAATGCGTACCTAAAAATACTTCTGTGTGATGCTAAATTCCGGACCTCTGAATGTCCTCCCTATTGCTTTTCCCTGTTGCTCTACCCAACCTGTTGCTTTGACCAAACTGTGCCCCAAAACTGATTTTTCTTCCCTGCCAACTAGGAACAGAGCCTGTGTGGCTCCCTAGCTCCAGGATACTGTAAGGAATCCTGGCCCCCATGCCCAAAATCCCCAGAAAACCAGTGTCCCCCCGTAAATATCCTTCCCCTACTACAGAACTCAAACTCCCCACCCGCAAATCCAAGAGAACCTTGAAAAAAATAATCCCCCCTCCTTCCATAAGCCTCCTCCCCTCATATCCCTACATTCATTGTCTTATCTGATTATTAATGCTCCTTATCTGATTATTAATGTTTTATCCAATTATTAATGCTCCTTATATGATTATTAATGTTTTATCCAATTATTAATGCTCCTTATCTGATTATTAATGTTTTATCCAATTATTAATGCTCCTTATCCCCTCCATATACGTAATCCTTTAATTTAAACAATTAAATTTATTAACCCTTTTAAATTTAATACCCAAGTCATTGAATGTAATAGGTAATTAATTAATTAATTAATCAATCAAAATTATAACCATTAATTAATTAATAAATATTTAATTAATAAATATTTAATTAATATCATTATACCAATCTTTCTTTATTTAATAACATGTTAGGAAAATTTAATTACCTAATAAATGTTTACTTAATAATCCCTAAGGATATATTCAACTAGGGTTGTTACACTTGGATCTATGGATCTATGTGAAAATACCTCGACCGTGAGATTTGAAGGAAGATAGAAGGCCCTATGTCTGGGGATTATGTGGCACACTGACATCATCCAGGGTGATGTGGACCTGCAACTAAGGTGCCACGTGTTACCAAGATATGGATGATTCATAGACCCCTTATACCTATTAGAGAATTACATATTTCACAACCTAATGAGGACAAGTGTTACCTCTATCCCTCACTGCATGTCAGCCTCTAGTTCGTGCCCACCTGACCAACGTGGTTGGTGATGCGACCGAGACTCCGGGAGTTCAGGATTTTGTAAGATTCAGAATGTAGTATAGTGGGGATATGTTCAACGTGGATTACCGATCACCGAACACTAAACGTTCAACCTCAATGCCAAACGCAGAACGTCAAATGTTGAATGCGAAAAAATGGACGTCCAACGTTGATCGTTGAATTCCGAACATCGACATTCAATCTAGAACTCTGATTGTCGATCATCGAATTTCCAAGGCCACATGGAGAGATTTCGGGACTTCAGGGATTATGTGTTCAGTAAGAAAAGGGGCGTTCAACACCGCCGAAGACTCCACCTAATAATTCTTAGATCACTTCGGCAGGTTGTATCTTGTAAACCAAGGATCAAATTTTAAGCCAGTAAGAGTCGTTAGAAAGCTACGTACGAGTACGAGAGAATGAAGACCTAGGTGAGATTATTTGAGATTATTGAATGAGAAAAAATTTGATGCCCCATCCATAGAAAGTGTATTTATAGGTCGGGTGTGTTACATTCTCACCTATGAAATTTTTAATTTCAATGTGCATAATTGTCTAGTAGATTCAGATGTGTCCTCTAAAATTATTCCCTTTATTGTTTTCCAAAAAATAAATGTTGTTCCACAAATAAAAAAAACTAGAATTATACACTTAGATAGGATAGATTTTAAAGTAAAGGGAGAACTTAAGGATGTCTTAATTAGGATGTCAATTGATCCTAGGGTGCATCAAAACATAGACATCGTTGTTGTTGATATACCGTAAATTTATGGTTTGCTATTAAGTCGGGATTGATCGACCAAACTTCAAGGCTAATTTTCCATCGATTGGTCTCACCTCTGGCTTCCATACAAAGGTAAAACAAATCAAATTCAAGTGAATAGTAAAGCCCACATGAAACACACTGTACCGAAATTGGAAGGTAAGAATCAATTGATAATTTTTGCATATTCCATCTTGGGTAATTATTTCTTTGAAATTGAACATGGATGTTATGAAGTGCAAACATATGAAGTACAACTTGACTTACAATCTAAACTCCTTCCACAAAAACATAATAGTGCTTATACTATATTAAATAAAGTAGGTTTTAGTTCAATTAATAAAATAAAAATTTATGAAATGTGGTAGATGTTCTTTGATGGCTCTAAGACACAAGAAGGAGCTAGAGAGGGATGTGTCTTGATCAACTCTACACAAGGTAAAATTCTATTATCATTCCGCCTAGAATTCGAAAGCACCAACAATGCTACAAAATGTGAAGCCTTAGTTCAAGGTCTGAAAAAGGCCATCAATCTCAAGGTGAATTGTCTCAAGGTGTTCAGTGACTCTGAAATAATTAATCGACATGTAAGAAATACTATTCATTTCCCATCCATGCATCTCAAAGCATACCAGCAAGAGGTGTGGAATTTTATTTACTCTTTTGACGTATTCAATATTACTTTTATACCTTGTAGTAAAAATATTGATGCAAATATATTGGCCAACGTTGCATCTAGGTTCATTCCCCCTAGTGATGGTTTTTTGGTTGAAATGATTTCCAGGTCATCAATACCAAAAAACATCACAAATTGGCAAGTATTTGATGGTGACACTCAAATTATCAACTTTATTACCAATTCATACACTTTACAAGATGCAGTGATCGATGATGAAATGCATCAATGAGAACTATAGACTTATTAGGATGAAGAAAAAAAAGTAAAGATGTATTTCATATCAAAAAATGTTTTTACTCTTGAAAAAATATTCAATCTACAATCTAAGTTCAGGAGGCCTGCCAACCCAAAAACCAACAATTCAACTATGATGCATTTTATAATCAACATTGGAACCTCTAAACATCTTAAATATTTCAATATGGGCTCTTTTTGTTCAGAGGAAGAGAAACACACACTCACTGAGTTGTTTAAGAGATATAGAGAAGTTTTTTCTTGCACTTATGATGATTTGAAAACTTATGATACTTGGATAATACAACATTTGATTCCCATTAATGAGGGTATCAAACTATTCCAATAAAATATTAGAAAGATACACCCAGCTCATGAACCTCTTATACAGAAGGAATTAAAGAAGCTACTAGATGCCTGAATCATGTTTAAAGTTCGATGTTCAACTTGGGTTTCTAACATGGTTCTCGTGAGGAAGAATTCGTGAGAAATCATAATTTATATAGATTTTCGGAATCTGAATCATGGTTCCGATAAAGACAACTATATTGTTCTCCTGGTGGAGCAATCTTGCAACTTGTCCCTAGATTTGAGTTTTTTTCCTTACTAAACGGGTTTTCAGGATACAGTCAGGTTCTTCTAGAAGAGACTGGTCGATTAAAGACTATGTTCTGGACCAAGTGGGGGATGTATGCATACAAGAGAATTCCTTTCGTTTAATGAATGTAGGATCTACTTTTCAAAGGGAAATGGATATCACTTTTAAAGGGTTAATCATTGAAAGTGTGGTGGTTTACCTTGATGATGTCATTTTTTATTTGAAGAAAATGGAAGATCACCCAAGACACCTGAAATAGATGTTTGAATGGTGTATAAAATATGGGATTTATTTGAATCACAAGAAAATTGTGTTTGTTGTTTCAGAAGGCATACTACTGGGACATGTGATCTCTATAGATCGAATTTTGGTGGATTCATAAAGGAAAAAATAAATTATACAAATCCCTCCACCACATAGTAAGAAATCACTATAATCATTCATTGGAAGAATCAATTTTGTAAGGAGATTCATTATAGATTTTGTTGGAATTGTTAAGCCTCTTCAAAGAATGATTAATAAATATGTTCAATTTAAATGGAAACCAATGAAGAAGGAAGAATTCAAGAATATCAAAGTTGTTGTAGTTGTTTCCCCATCTCTATGAAGTCCAGATTTCACCAAGGATTTCATACTATACACTTTCAGTCTTGATCACTCCCTTGCAACAACGCTCACACAGAAGGATGAGCAAGGGAATGAATATCCTGTTGCATTTATGAGCACTGGACTACAAGGTGTTGAGTTTAACTATCCACTGATGGATAAGCAAGATATTGTTTTCCATAAATCTATCAAACAGTTCAAACTTTATATCCTAAAGAATCACACAAAATTTATCGTCCCTCACCCAGAGGTCAAGTCTCTTTTAATGCAAAGAGGGTTGGGAGAGTGAGGAGGTAATTGGATGAAAAACTTACAATAATATGACATAGAATTTAAATTGACCAACATCGTGAAGGGTCAAGGCCTTTGAAAACTAGTAACATATGATATCGGTCATGAATAACAAGAAGAAGACAGATAGAAGGAGGAACCAATGATGTATGCACAATAGGTTCCATACGTCTGATCTATTGAGGGATCATTTTATAACGATATAAAATATTACCTGGAACATGGAACAACCACAAATCACTGGAATTTTAACTAGAAGAGAGCCCTTATATTGAAATCCCTACAATATATGCTACTACATGGCATCCTATTTAGAAAGAACTATGACAGAGTGTTATTGTGGTTCCTCGAAAAACAAGATGTTGATAAAGTTCTAAAATACATGAATGATGGACCAGACGAAGGCCATTTTTTGGGAAACAGAACAAATCACAAAATGTTAAGAGCTTGATATTACTTGCGCATGCTTTTTAAAGATGCCCCTGCATATTCACGAAGCTGTGAAGCCTGCTAGAAAGTTGTAGGAAGAGAAAAAAAAGTTGTTTTCCTACTCCAAACTATTGTTATTGAAGAACCCTTTGAACGGTGAGGGATATACATCATTGGTGAGATTAACCCCCATTCCTCCAAGAATCATAGGTACATTCTAACTTCTACCGATTATGTTACATGTTGGATTGAGGCAATACGACTGATCAGATTCAATGAAGAGGTAGTGATTAATTTTCTTGAACAATACATGATCAAAAGATTTGGAGTTCCCAACTCTTTAGTATTTGATAATCGAAATTAGTTTTAATATTTGAATTTATCTGAGTTTTCCTTAGAGAGGGGGAATACTTTGAAGTACTCAACCAACTATTATCCTCAGGATAATGGATTGGTTGAATCCACAAACAAAAACATAATATGGATCCTCAAACGAACCGTAGTCTATCGCTAAAGAAATTTGCACAATGATTTATCAAATTCCCTTTGGGATGATCGTGTCAGCCTAAATGCCTCAATAGATACTTCTTTGTATTTCCTTGTTTATGGGAAAGAATTCATTTTACCCTCAAACATTCACCTTCCTTCCCTACAATTCACCCAATAGTCTAGAGGAAGAGAGTGCCCCGTCATTCAACGACGTATCAATACCTTGCTGAGCTTAGAAGAAATTCATGCCAAAGATAAAAGAAAGTTTTAAACCCACCAACAAATAGTAAAATGTTGGTTTGATAATAAATTTGTTGGTGAGAAAAAATTTCAAGTTGGGTATTTAGTTCTCAAATGGGACAAGCCACATGAACATAAAGGGAAACATTTCAAATTCCAACAAATATGGCTTGGGCCTTATTTCATCAAAGAGAACATTGGTCAAGGTACATTTTAGTTACAAAATATTCAAGGGGAAACTAACCCTCTCCCCGTTAATGGCCAGATTCGTAAGCAGTACATTAGCTAGCCTTCGAGGCAGCTGGTCCTTTGTATATAAATAAATTTATGGTTTTTATTTTCATTTCCCTCTCATCTTTTTCTTTATTTCCTATTTGTTCTCTATCATTTTCTATCTTGTTTTAATTTTATATTTTTCTTTTTTCCTTGAAACCTATCATCCTGGTTTCTTAAGTTTCTGACAGATTAGTCCCAATCCTGCACCTAAATTGGAACATATTTGGTGTCTATAGCCTAATAATTATGTGACCTAGTGTTCATTCACATATCATCCTAATCATGTAATCCTTGTTATGCACTATCTAAATTCATATCTAGTAGAGGAACATGGATCGTCAATATACAATGATAGTATGCCGAAATAGAGAACCATGGACCTTTACCTAAGAACAAATCATTATATTGTGTGATATAAACGGAAATGATTTGGGGAAATGTGTCCATAGTATTCCAGATATTTCTATCGAGGAATTTCTCTCATATATAATTAAGTTAAGAAAATATCACTATCACATGTCTCATCCCTAGTGCCTTTAAAGAATAACTAGAATCCCCCCATCCACCTATCTCTAAACAAAAGAGAATCAAATTTAATAAAAGGTAAAAGCTTGGGGAAAGGCATTCCAAATAACATGGGAAACACAAGTATATCCGACGGGGCTATGGACACTCACTGGTAGCGGATCAAGGCTTGTGACACTATTATATAGCAGGAAAACCCCCCTATGAACTACACTGGGGTTCAACATGTAGGCATAGCTAACCGTCTAAAGTCTGCTACTTTTTATAACTACCCCAACTATACCCTACATTCATGCATAAAATACAAAGTATAAGGATCCGGTAACTCTACCTTAAAATCTGTGTCTGATGTTGATCCTTTTGTGTTTGGTTATTCTACAACTACAAGTATCCTCCCAAGCCCAACCTGCATTCAAAAACAGACAAACAAATAACTATGAACACACATATTATATATGAATTAGTGGGTTATATGTCATAATAAAATGTAAATCAAACATAAAGATTGAACACATCATATGGTGGGACATAAAAAGTACTTCTTTCTATTAATCTCATAAAGTTACTTACAATGAGATCAATGATTGCTCCTTGAGCCTGGTCTGGGCTCCTCTTCACCAAGCTCCAACTATGCTTCCATGTATCTTCCTCCTCTTCATCTATCTCTAGGGAATGGATTAGGCAAGACATGGAGGAAAAAGGAAAGAATAGGTTATTCCGACTCAAAATGCACAATGTGGCTGCAAATTCTTGGGCAAGGGGGGAAAGTGAAATGTGCATAGTTTCACTGTTCTTATGTTTCTCCCTGGAATGAGACCCCAAAACCTCCTTTTATATGACAAAAGGATGGTTATTCGGTTGGGTGACGGGCTATAGGTGGTGGGACAGTTGGAAAACTACCCAATAGTGTTAATCCCTAATATTGGCTCATTACCCCTTAATTGGGGCATATTACATTAGTAATGTTATTTTATTTATGTCGGCTTTATTCCATTAGTTGTAATTATACCTCCTAGTATCCTATATATACCAAGGAGACATTTTCATTTGGATCCATATTGTACTTGAACATTTATGTGGGGTAAAAGGAGGTTTCCCCCTCGAAGAGGCCTATTATCTGAAATTATCTCTTTTTCAAGGCATTGAGTACTT
Organism: Picea engelmannii; assembly: GCA_009831015.1. Taxonomy (NCBI): domain Eukaryota; kingdom Viridiplantae; phylum Streptophyta; class Pinopsida; order Pinales; family Pinaceae; genus Picea; species Picea engelmannii. The sequence goes on along the minus strand of ML783377.1, from coordinate 940,863 downwards.
AGTCTGAGGTTTTTCTATGATATATTTATATTTGGTTCTTAACATATGGTATCAGAGCTCAAGGTCTTGGGGTTTCGCTGCTACATCTGAGACACATTGGAATTTTCGCTATAACTTTTTTTATACAAAGTTTCAGAAGAAACGACTTTGAGGATATTTAGTAGAAGGATCAAGGTACGTTGGGTTAAAATTTTAGAACCAGAGGCCTTATAATTTCTGAGATATAGCCTGTGCAAGATAGGATTCTGGAATCATCCTGAACTAAGTCATTACAGAATTTGCACTATAGAACTTTTTCTGTAACGTTTTAGAGCATTAACGATGAAGGATATTCACAAAAGTTAGTAAGGTATCTTTGGTAAAACGTTCCGCTTCTGGGTAATCTTACATTTTTAGATACACCCTGTGGAAGATAGGGTATATGAATAGTCATATTGACTAGTCTCAATAAGGTGTTCCAGGTAGAACAATCATAACTTCTTCCTAGAGTATCCAAATTGAGTGAGACTAGTTTCATTGGATATTGGACAGTTTATAGTATTTATGGTACAAGTTTCAGAATTTTATATCAATTATGTTGTGTGGGGCACGCTATACATGTGAGATTTCCTGGAAAGGCCAAAAATCAGCAAGTTGTGGGGAAGTTACCGTAAATTCAACTTGGCACATCTAATTTTGATCAGACCTATGGAATTGTAGAGAAGAAATATTAGAGAACTACATAAAAGAAATTTTCATACCCAGAAGGGACGAAACTTGGGAGATACAACAGAAGAAAGATTGTCTAGCATAACCACCCCAAAATCAAGGTTCAAAAGTGATACTTGGCCAACATGCCACCCAAAAAGGAAACTTCTACACCAAATAAGCCTCCAGACAATCCTACTTGGAATCTTGATGAAGGTGAAGAAATGTGTAGGGACATAAATGATTTGCAAAAGAATATAGTAACAAAAGATGAACTACAAGAGATGGAAGCTAGGTTAGAGGAAATAAATACTAAGATGGATGGTTTAAAAGAGGAGATCATGGAAGTATTGAAAAATTTCGTAACAAAGAAGACACATGAAAGTGAAAATGCATCCCATGAAATTCATGATGAGGAGACAAGGAAGGTGAATCAAGAATGGAGAAACTCCAACTTTGGGTTGAAGACCAACCATGTTCCTAAGATCGATATGAGGAAGTTTGATGGCAAGGGCCCAATCACATGGATACTATAGATGGAACAATTCTTTGATCCACATAATGTGCCACATACACAAAAGGTACAAATTGATTCTTTATATTTAGAACCCAATCAATTTGTATGGTATTGATGGCTTTGTTCTCGCAAATCACTTGTCACTTGGAAAATTTTCACGGAAGAGATGATAGCACACTATGAGGATACAAGGATAAATACCTTCTTTAGCCAACTGATAAATCTCAAGCAAAAGGGTTCAGTTATCGAGCACATTGAGAACTTCCAAAGATTGAATATAAAGGTAACAGATATTCCAGATGAGCACTTGATTGATGTATCATAGGAAATTTAAAGGATAACATTCAACATGAGGTTCTCCTTTGGGAACCCAAATCATTGGAGAATGCATTTAAGGGGGCAAGAAATGTTGAAAGTAAAAATATGGCTATGGCTACTAGAAGGACCAATCCTAACATCTATAGAGAGAACAATGTTCCTTCTTCTAAAACACCTCAACCTACAAGGTTGACAACTCAACAATTGGAGGAAAGAACAGAAAAAGGTTTATGCTTTAATTGTGACAACAAGTACAGTAAGGGATATAAGTGTGGTGAGAAGAAATTATTCTACATAGATTGTGAAGAGGAAGAAGAACAAGAACAAGAACCATCTCAAGATGAAAACTTAGAAGCAATTTTGTCTGAAGAGTTGACTCCCACGATATCGTGTAATGCATTGGATGGAATTAGCTCTCCTCAAACCCTCAAGATCGAAGGATAGATCAAAAAGAAAAAGGTAATAGTCCTAATTGATTCTGGAAATACTCATAATTTCATTCACTATAAATTAGCCAAAGCTCTCAATTGCTTTGTATATCCAGCACCATAATTTCAAGTAATGATTGTAGATGGAGGAACTATCAATTGCTCAGGAAAATGAAGTAAGATCAATCTTACTATGGAGGAATATGTAATGAATAGTCCAATGATTGCTATACCCATGGGTGGTGCAGATGTTGTACTAGGAATCCAATGGTTACAATCATTAGGAACGGTGGATTTTAATTTTAAATAAATTTTCATGAATTTTTCATTGGAAGGAAAAGAAATTGAATTAAGAGGTTGCACAAGGAACCTTGGTAAGGTATTAAGCTCTAATGGCATGAAAAAATTATTGAAAAAGGGGCATCAAGGTGTTATTGCACAACTATGCTCACTAGATGTTCAAACATTTAAGCCATCTATTCCTCAAGATCTGCAAGGGATCATTGATAAGCATTCCAAAGTATTTGAAGATATTCCCAAAGGTCTTCCACCCACTCGAAATCATGATCATGAAATTCCCCTAATTCCTATGAGTGTTCCTCCTAATATCGGGCCATACAGATACCCTTGCACCCAGAAGAGTGAAATTGAGTGCATGGTTGAAGAAACGTTAGAGGCTATCATTATTAGACATAGCCAAAGTTCTTACTCTGCACCAGTGGTAATGGTATTCAAGAAAGATAGTGCATGGCGTATGTGTCCAAATTATAGAGAGCTCAAGAAGATCACCATTAAATATAAGTTTCCCATTCCCCTCATTGATGAATTGTTAGATGAACTACATTGAGAAATCTATTTCACAAAATTGGATCTTCGTTCAGGGTACCATCATATTATAATGAAGGAAGAAGATATCCCAAAAACAACATTTTTAACTCATGAAGTCCATTATGAATTTTTGTTCATGCCTTTTGGCCTTACAAATGCACCTTCCACATTCCAAGGGTTGATGAATTCCATTTTCAAGCCCTTCCTTCGAAAATGTTTGTTAGTATTTTTTGATGATATACTAATCTATAGAAAGGCTTGGGAGGATCATGTGTGACATGTTGACAAGGTGCTACAACTACTAAAGGAGAAAAAACTATATGCCAAACCATCCAAATGTTTCTTTAGAGTGAAGGAGGTAGAGTATTTGGGTCATATTGTATCTCATGAAGGTGTCAAGGTATACCCTAACAAGATTAAGGCCATGAGGGACTGGTCGATTCCCAAAACATTGAATAATCTTAGAGGATTTTTGGGTTTGACAGGTTACTACCACAAATTTGTTCGGCACTATGGAAGAATAGCAGCACCTTTAACGACACTAACTAAGAAGGATGCATTTTCATGGAATCCAGAGGAAACTAAAGGTTTTGAACAAGTTAAAGAGGTGATGTGCAAAGCACCTGTCTTGACCACTCCAGACTTCACAAAAACATTTATTGTGGAATGTGATGCCTCAGGAAATGGAATTGGTGTTGTCCTAATGCAAGAAGGAAGGCCCCTGGCTTTTGAAATTCGGCCACTCAAGGGAAAGGACTTACACAAACCCATTTATGAGAAGGAAATCATGGAAATACTACATGAATTGAAGAAATGGCGTCCTTACCTAATAGGCATGCACTTCAAGGTCAAAACAGATCATGATACTCTTAAATACTTCTTGGAACAAAGTGTATCTTCAGAAGAACAAAAAAAATGGGTAACCAAGATATTGGGTTATGATTTTGAAATCGTTTATAAAAAGGGGAAGAAAAATGTTGTGGAAGATGAACTCTCAAGAAAGGATGAATTGTTGGAAATACTAGAACAACTGAGAGGGGGGGTGAATCAGTTGTTTATAAGCTTAAACAATTTTATGCCTTTTAAATAATTATTAAGATTTCTTCATGTGTCATCAACCAATCATACAGCATATGGACAGTAAGAGTAA
>ML783377.1:913770-932634 GCA_009831015.1 Picea engelmannii | reverse complement strand
GTCATTACTTCCCTTGAACAATAACTATTGATTATTTCTCATATATTGTGCATGGTGTATTGTGGTGTATTGGTGTAACTCTTATACTATTGTTCATTGCTCATTGGATATAGTTGAATGGTTTAAGTATAAGTTGAAAAAGGCTTTAAATTGTACTTGATAATGATTCATGCCCCTCTCAGTATCAGCAATTGGTATCAGAGCAGGTTGCCTTCAGAATAGTTTAACCACTGGAAGGAAAATTCTGACCAGAGATTGATGACCATGAGCACATTTCAAATGGGATTAAAAATTTTGATGGAAGAAATTATGCATACTGGAGTGATAGAGTGAAAACTTACCTAACGGCTTTGGGAGTAGACATTTGGTACTCAGTTGTAAATGGCTATGTAATCCTAAATAATGCTCCAACCAATGCAAATGAGAAGAAGATTATGAGTTGTAATTCAAAAGCAAGACATGTTATTCTAGCAGCATTGGCACCAATCATTGCTAGCGAAGTGATGGAATGCAGCACTAATAAAGAGGTATGGGACAAACTCAAGAATATCTACGAAGGTGATCCAAAAGTTAAGCAGGTCAAGCTTCAACGACATAGAGCAGAATTTGAAAATTTGAAGATGAATGAAAAGGATGATATTGCAACCTATGTTCTTAGAGTTGATGAAGTTGTTAATGCTATCAGAGGATTAGGTGAAGAGCTCGATGAATTGTTGGTTGTACAAAAAATGTTGAGATCACTTCTCTTGAAGTATGATGCTAAGGTCTCCGCCATTGAAGAAACTAGGGACTTGACTAAAATGACAATGGATGAATTACATGGGACTCTTATGGCATATGAAATGAGAATAGGTACAGAAAGTGACCAGACAAACAATGAAGTAGCCTTTAAAGCCATAAAGAAGACAAAATACAAGGACAATGACCTTGATGAATAAATATCAAATTTCTTAAGAAGGATCCATAAAGGAAGTGGAAGATACAAATGCTTTAATTGTGGTAGAATAGGACATATTGTTGAAAAATGTTACTATAAAAACATAAGTCTCAACAATAAAAAGAGCTTCTACTCCAAGGATGATGACATCTCCTCAGATGAGAGTGATGAAGAAGATAATGATGGAGGAGAAGTCCTCTTCATAACCCAGGAAACCCAGTATGATGATCATAAGAGTTCTAAAGAAGAAGAAATGATTTGTGAAGAAGATTCAGATGAAGAAAGGAACCTTGATTCCTTTTGGGGATACAACGACAATGCAGAGAGTGAACAAGAAGATGAGAATCTTGAAAAGTTGAAGCATTTTGAAACTGAAAATAGCAAGATTAGAAACACAAACATAATACTAAAAGGTGAATTGAGTAGTTGTGACGAAGAGAATTACAATCTTGAAAAGACCATTAATAGATTGAAGGAACAATTAGAACATTATGAGAAATTGAATGTAGAATTGGATCACACAAAAGGGGAGCTACTATTGACAACAAAAAAGTTGAAGAAGTTCGAAAAAAGAACTGAAAAATTAGATGAGATCCTTAGCAGTCAAAGATATCCAAATGACAATACATGACTAGGGTACAATGATAGTTTGAAGACAACAAAACAAGAGAAGGAAGTTGAAAATGATGAAACCAACACTCCAGAACAAGTTGAACAACAATATAGAAAACTAGAATTCAGAAGGAATGAGACATCAATAAGATCCTCTCCCATCAGGTATGAAAGCAAGCATTATGAAGGAAACTACAGAAGAATATATCATGAACCCAGATGGACCACACCAAAAAGAAGATCACTTACGCCCAAGTATCAAAATTTCTTTCTTGGACATTGTTATACTTGTGGAAATTTTGGACACAAGGAAATGAATTGTAGAATCAATGAAAGGAATAACTATGCAAGATACATGAATGGTGAAAATAGTAGATATGAGAATGTTGGTAGACCTTTAAACATAAATTATAATCCATTTGACCCATTAATGGATCAAAATATTGTATATTACAAGTACAATAATCTTGGTCACAAGGCACGAGATTGCAGAGAGATGAAGGAAGATAATCATATGCCAAATGTCTGCATACCATCTACAACATGGAAAAGGAAAGAAATTCCACACAATGAAATTGATCAAAATAGAATTAGTCGCTAAAGAATGCAAAGAAGAAGATGAATGGTTCATAGACAGTGGGTGCTCATCTGATATGACTGTATATCAAAGAAAAATTGTCAACTTGAAGAAAAAGGGTGTAAATGTTGCATTTGGAGATGACTCATCTACCAAAATACTTGGAAAAGGAACTGTAAATCTTGGAAGTGAAAATGTAAAAGTAGGAAAAGTCCTATTGGTTGAATATTTGAATCATAATCTCCTCAGTGTCAACAAAATATGTGATAAAGGATACACTCTTACGTTTGACTCCCGAAAATGTAAAATCAGAGAAAATAACTCAGGAAGATTGGTTGCAACTGTAAAAATAATACCAAACAACATATACATCCTATACATGAAGAAGAGAGAGAAGACAAAAGCCACACAAAAGGATTCCAAGGAAGAAAAATTCCCAAAGACCAAAAATAAGGATGAAGTATTATTGAGTGCCACATGTTTAGGGGGAGCAGCTCCAAAGAAGAAGGTTACCTTTTGCCATTAAAATCAGGGGGAGAAGCCATACCCTTTGCCATTGATGTCAAAGGGGGAGAGAAATTGGGATCATGATGATAGGGGGAGCATGAGTGTTTCCATCAATGACAAAGGGGGAGATTGTTGGAAGATTGGTTGTTGTCATTGATGTCAACTCTAGTCCTAGGTTTTGGACCGCAAGATTGATGAAGGTATTTGGACATGAAGGAAAATGTACATGCAGATACAACAACCATGGATGGATAGTATAAATCATGTTGTTTGTAGTGGTATGTGGCATGTCACGTGGATCCTCATGGTTGAGGAGAAATGAATTTTTGAACATGACAAAGTGAATTGAAGAAGGAAGTACATGTAGGCCCTGAAGATAATTAAAGAAAAGAATTACAAAATAAGAAAGTGTCAGGTTGTTCCTAATGTTAAAAGGAAGTGAAATAAATGGTATAAATAAAAATAATTATACATTCATTTGATACAAGTCGAATTTCAGAGGTAATAAGAAGAAAAGAAGGCCAAATTTCAAGGGAGGATGAAGTCTTTTGGTGATGTGTTCTAAGGTATGTTATTTTTAGGTCAGCTTACCATTTTAGCTATAACATTTTTTCTAGAACGATTCAGATGTTGAAATCGCTATGGTATTGAGAAGACATATCAAGGTACCTTTGGTAAACATTTCAGCTCTTGATTCACTATAATTATGGTGATACACTCTATGGAAGATAGGGTTTGTGACCAGTCCTGAAGCTAGTCAATACACAAGTGTTCTGGGTAAAACAATCATAACTTCTTCATAGAGAATCCGAATTAAGTGGGAAATTTTTCATTGGAAATAGTATGGACTATAGTTTCCTATGTGCGAGTTTCAGAATCGGATGTTAATTATTGAGCACAGGACATTATGTGCAAGTTCACTCTCCTGAATAGACCAAAATTGAATAAAGTCTACCATTCTTTCTATAACCTTTTTTTGGGGAGGATTCAAGGAGTGAAAATTGGAGGAGTTTTAGAGAATACATTGAGTAATATTATCTACAGGATCAAAGTACTCCAAGAATTGAAGAATTGCAGAAATTGAAGAAGTCTCAGGAAGCATTATCAGGTTCTATGTGATGATTGGTTGATGGTGATGATTTAATGTAAAGTTTTATTATCTCTCATATATTATTGGGTGGAAGGAAGGATCAAGGATGGAGAGTTCAAATCTCTCTTGATATTGAGGGATTGTATCTTACTCTTGGAGGTTTATCCCTCCCTTTACATTTGGAAGTTGTAGCTACCTTTTGAAGTCATTACTTCCCTTGAACAACAACTATTGATTATTTCTCATATATTGTGCATGGTGTATTGTGGTGTATTGGTGTAACTCTTATACTATTATTCATTTCTCATTGGACATAGTTGAATGATTTAAGTATAAGTTGAAAAAGGTTTTAAATTGTACTTGATACTGATTCACCCCCCTCTCAGTATCAACAGATAGTTGGTTCTAAACAAATAGCCTATAATCTCAATGCATTCCTTGCAAATTTTTAATTTTTACATTTTTTGTTGGCATATGCAGGGTATAATGGTGCGGCTAGCATATGTACATGGGAATTAGTGGTGAAAATAGTGTACATACATAGGTGGTAGTGGTTCAGGGCATGTACATCTTCAAAAATAGTGTTTTTAAGAAGAGCTACTCAGTGATGGCTTGGAAAAAATAGCAAGTAAGATGGCCTGATGCCAGGTATGCATGTATGGTGCAATTTAGGGTTATAACAGATGGCCCATAATGTGTGAGGTCATAAGAGAATATGATAGCCGAAATAAATTACAAATCTTCACCAACGTATGAAGCCAGTAAGCCTGGGACTAGAGTTCGGGAGGTGCCATCTACAAAAATAACAATTGTCTCACCGAGGCGGGTGTTATCACCATAAAAATTTTCAGACAGGGTCAAGGTCTCAGAAATTTAGCAAGGAGATACATCGTTGTGGAGGCATGATATTTTAAAGAAGAATGGTCACATATAGCGGTGCATGGAAAAATATAATGCAGATACATAAGTTATGGGACCCGGCTAGCCACATATCTCAGGTGTCATAGATCAATGGTCACCAACCATATTGGGCATTGAAATAACATGAGGGTTATCTTCTCTAAGGAAGGCTGGGAAAAACATTGTGGTTTTGTTTCACGGGCATGTGGTGCCTTTAGAGGTACATCGGGGTGAAAAGTGGTCTACCTAAAACCGTTTTCCCCAAATCCCCGATGTCAGAAGTTGCTAAAGTTTGGCAGACCGTAGATATTGGAGAGGTCTAGATCAATGGCCAAGTAGCATATCGGAGATTGAAGTAGCATGGAGGATAAATTTTTGAGGGTAGGACGGGGAAATATCACAGTTTCAAAATGTGGACAGGTAGTGCTCCCTAAAGTATATCAGGGGGAAACGTGGGTGAGCATGAAACCACTCAACCATGCCTTGATGTCACGTGTTCTAATGCCATTTGAATACATCAAATCAAAAATTCATGTGGGGAAAGGAAATGGTCGGTCAAATCACCTCATGCCACTCGTTCAGGTACTTTACATCTGTGTGATGCCAGGTAAGTGCCGCCAGATAACTAACTCAAAGTCTCATCATTTGAAATAGCTTGGCTAAACATGATAAACCAATGTACCTATAGGTACTCTCGTCAACAATTCATGATTAAAACTCGATGAATATCGCTCTTCAAAATATGGATGGCGTTATTATGCTTCGGGCAATCAACACTTCATTCATAAGTAGAGTAATCTCAAACTGGATCAACTTCCTAATTTTTGTGAAGCTAAAGAAGACGAAAATCGTGTTTTCTGCAAAATTGGGAGACATGGACCAAGCCGATCAAACAAAATTCAGTGAAACATTATTTTCAACTAACATGGTAAATCCATCAATGAGTAAGATAGAGACATTCAACGCAAGGATACAACCAAATTCCATACTGACCCTGCAATAGAACCAAAATCGGAGGTCAGAATAAATCCTATCATGAGGGATTTAATCATCAATAGACATGTGGACAGGTGCTAAAAATGAGTAGTAAAGAGGAAGTGGAGCAAGCGACAGAAGACAAGAGTCAGAGTTGAGGTGGTTGAAATCATTGGGGAAAATCAACCAGTCTGGTTGAACACTCTAAAAGAAGAAATCGCCAAGATGGAATAAGTTCTCAAGTTGAATTGAGTACATTTTAGAAAGTTTTCGACATATGGCATTCAATGAGAGAGCCTCAGATATGTCAGACCTGTTTATAATTCTCCCTGTAGCGTAGGAGAATAGTTTTTATGTGTTACTCTTTTGTGTAACCGATCTCTATCTTTAGACTGTGGGAAAGGTGTGTCATTTTGAATCTCGTATGTAAATTTTCTATAGATATCATTCCAAGGAAAAAGAAAAGGAGAGGGAAGAGGGGGACTTCCCTCGTTGCAGGTAGAATTTGTAAAATCATGGAGCTAAACTAAGTATATGATGCAGAAGCAATTTTTGAACTATTTATGAAAATATTCTATATGACTATGATATGAGTTATGTCTTCTTTAATAATGTTTGTTTCCTGTGTATTTAAAATTCCATTTGCAATTTCCTCTTTTAAATTGGAGAGTTAAAAGTCTGTAATTCGTCTGATGATGCTCTATACTTAGCAACTTAAATTCATGTGATTATCTTCTCAACTATTTTAGAATTCATTTTAATATTCTCTGAAGCACTTATGTGTTTTCCTTTTTCTTCCTTTCCCATGTAAATTTCAATTTGAAAACTTAGATTCATTGCCTCACTTAGACTCTCTCCTCTATATAGTTCTAATGACATGCCACTGCATTATTCATTTCTGACTCCATAGCCCAAACTCCACCCCCACTTCCTCAACAACTTTATAATACCCCCCGAAACAAACCAAATCTAGCCAATGATTGCCAAATAAATATTAAGTGACATGAGAGAGACCTATCTAAGTTGAGCAAGCTAGTTCCCAGCTCTAAAGATGGTTGAAACAATTACCTCTGTCATTTGTCTATCAACCGGACAAAATTTACAAAGTCCTAACATTTTGGCGTCATTGTTGGGGATGAAATTGAAAAAAATATTCCCTGGGAAAGAAAAACATGGTTGAGTTATAAGGTTTGAGAGAAGCAAAGACTTAGGCACATATTCGTTGTATTCCTGCTCTGGTGACTCCACACATCAAAAATCATTTTGAAGGTGATTCCACTAGTAGAAGAATCCAAAAATTCAAATCTTCAATGGCGACTCCACTCTCAATGCATAATCCAACTTCCAAAACATTAATGGCGAATCCACTCAAGCTTCAAATATAATTCAGAGACTCCACTGGAAAATGAGATCCCTTAACAGAGGTATGAAAATACATTATGGAAGAAAACAAGTACTTAAAATTGGATTTTTTCCAAGGCATTTTATTGTTTGTTATAAGTTTCCTCTAGTCCTTCCTTGAACATGTCAAACAAATTTTCCTTTACCTATTGCATTCTAATGATGATCATGAATATCTTGCAATTGTATATCCTCCTCTTAAATTTGTACATGCATATCCTCACCGTATCACTGATTTTGATAAAAACATTCCATCTGAGCCATGTGACAACCATGACAAAGTTGATGAGCCCCATGAAGCCAAGGCTGATATTTCACCTCTTTTACTTGATCCAATGTACCCCAAGACCCATCATAGATGCATACCCTTGAAGCTACCCCAAGTCCTTCGTGATTTCCCTCCAAAGTACTATGAGTGCTTACCTGTATTTCATGGGGAACCTGATGCCATCTTAGCTGAAAAACACATCCAAGGGTTTGAGAATTTTATAGATTTATTTGAGATTGATCATGAGGATGTTTTTATGAGAGCCTTCTCACAATCCTTAAAGGGTGATACCAAAGACTGGTTTAAACATTTGCAGCCAGATACAATTAGCTTATGGGAGCAATTGAAAAATATATTTTTAAAGTTTTGGGGCAAGAATAAATCTTTGGATCTACAGCTTACAGATTTCTATGCCTTAAAAAGTCAGAGAAACAAAACTATTTCTACATTTAGCAGGAGGTTTTCCATTATTTACTACAATTTTCCCAAAAAAATTCAACCGACCAAAACCACTGCCATGCTCCATTATGCTACTACTCTTCATCCAGATTTGTCTTTTCTCCTGATGGAAAGAAGACCTAAGTATTTACAGAAAATGTTCAATGATGCCCAAGAGATTCAACACAATGTCCAAGCATGTGAATATATCCAAAATGAGGGGAAGGATATTCAAGAATATGAAAGTGAATATGAACAAGAAAGGGTTGATTGGAATATTGAACATCGAGTCAATAATATCATAACTTCTCTTGAAGTTTTCAATGCTCATAATTTTGAAAAACATTATATCCCACTTGTTGAAAGAGGAGGTGTTGATTTAGCTTCTGATCCATCCCATGATAAGAAGGGGGCTTATTGTTTTATGTATTCATTTGTAGACAGCTAAGAAGATGAGTTTGTAAATAAATTGGTTGAAGAACATGTTGATGTTCCAAGTTTGTTCTTGTTAGATGACATTGCAAATGTTGTTGATTTGCCTATATATGATGAATATGATGGTGATTATGATGTTGACTCCCTAGAACAACCAACTACATGTTCTCTATCAAAAAATATTCCTTTTCAGCGGTGTAATGAGAGCAATCAGCCTACATATCACAGTTACAAAGAAGAAAGTATTGAATCAGTTGAAGGGAATTCTTTACCTTTATGCTTTCCTTCATTCAAATTGTTGAAAGAAAATCCTAAGATCATCATTGAAGCAAAGGAATGTGTGTTAATGAAAAATCACACTAATTCACTCGAACAAATTGACAAGATATTGCAACAATCTCCTCATATGTCTGATGACCCTGTTACCTGTTATGTAGAAGATCTTGTCAGTTAAAAATTGCAGCCATTGGTCGAAGATAAATCTGAAAATGAGTGTGTTCGTAAATCCAAAGGAATTGACAACAGTGAATAAAATGAAGGAGGTTTTGAATCAGGTGAAAGAACCTTTCCATTACGTTTTTCTTCTTTAAATTTGCTGAGGAAAAATGTTTATAATGTTTCAAATCAGAAAGCCTCCAGGCATAATGTTGAATATGAAGAAAGCAGTGGACTTACAAATTAAAACTATCTTCGTTTATATTTTTCTTCATTTGAATGGTTAAAATCAAATCATGATGTAACAGAAGAAATAGGGAAGTCTGACTGCATTCATAGTGGCACTGTTTTACATGAGGAAATTGTTATCAGTAAGGAATACCACCAACATTCACATGCATTGGATGATCATGTAGTTGATTACTTGAAAGGATATTCCAATTCGGAGTTGCAACCCGTGCTTAACCACCGAATTAAAAAAGAAGAAGAAGATGATCAATAAATTGTTGTTAAAGGTTATTTTCCTTCTCTTGAAACTAACATAGATATTCAACAATATTTCCAGCAAGACAAAGTGTTTCAAAGTTGTCTTTCTGCCCCTGAAAATGACATGGTCATCAAATTTCTAAGTGACCTAGAAATGGATGAGGATTTTGAAACTACATCTATGGAGACTCCAAGCAGCAAAACAAAATTGACATAGAGTTTCAGGAAAGCAACATAACAACTCCTGTCATTTCTCAATCATAAATATAGAATGATAATGAAAAGGATGATGCACATGCTATGGCTTCGTATTTGAATATGTTCAAGAATGTATGAATGTTTTTATTGATATGTATGGAAGAGTAGACACACCTATTGTTGTCCTTCCATCCAAAAATATTCTCAATATTGAAGAAATGAAGAAAGAGCAGAAAACACTTGTGAAGGAAGCATGTTTTTCTATCTTAGATCCTAAAAAGGAAACATTATTTTATGTGTTTCATGATTCCATGGCATGTTATATGGAAAAAATTTATAACCAAGATCTACAGAGGATAGTGGGTTGAAAACTTAAGGATAAAGGGAGTGACGAATTGAGGTCTATATTAAATATGGGTCTCTTTACACCAGGCGATGTTCTTCAACCATGGTTGTCTGATGTTTCAAGAAACTATTACTTCAAGACTTCTCAGCAAACCTGTCAGTTTCTCGATGGAAATCAACAGGTTAAATCGCATGAAAATAAGAGTGCAGTGGAACGGGTGAAACATGATAGTTGTTTTGTGAATATTTTAGAAGATCCATTTGCAGTTTTATTGGAGGAAGTAAGTAGTCCAAATGTTCTTGATTTTTTGAGATTTATATTTATGGATGGAGTTTTGAATGAATTATCAAAAAATATTCGGTACAAGCAAGTGAAAAGAAAACAAACAGTGGATAAAATGTTGTCGTGTTTGCATTGGCATTATGATTTCGCTTGATTTTGTAGTTTGTTTCAGTAGTTAGGGTAGGTAGGAGTGTGCAGATAAGCTTGTTGGTCAAGTATTTTTTTTTAATTTCTAGTAGTATGTAAAGTTAGATTCTAGCGGTATTTTTTGTTCAACATCCAGTTGAGAGTAGTGTGCAAAGTTCAGTTTTAAAATTGACTCTTAGTCTCCAAGACGTAACAAGGTACACACACATGTTTTGAAAGCATCCCAATGAAGAAGGCATTGGGTCTACAGTTCTTTTCTACCTCACAGGGAGGATAAAATCCCCAATAGGAGCATATGTTATCACCATAACAATTTTCAGATAGGGTCGAGGTCTCAAAAATTTAGCGAGGAGTTACATCATTGTGGAGGTAGGATAGTTTGGAGAAGAATGGTCACATATAGTGGTGCATGGAAAAATATAGTGGAGACATGGAAGTGATGCAACCCGACCAACCAAAGATCTCAGGTGTCATAGATCAATGATCAGCAACCATATTGGGCATTGAAATAACATGAGGGTTATATTTTCTAAGGTAGGTTGGGGAAAACACCATGGTTTTGTTTCACGGGCACATGGTGCCTTTAGAGGTACATCAGGGAGAAAAAGAGTCTCCTAAAACTGTTCTCCTCAAATCCCCGATGTCGAAAGTTGTTAAATCCTGGTGGACCGTAGATCTTGGAGCGGTCCAGATCAATGACCAAGATGCATATCAGAGATTGAAGTAGCGCGGAGGATAAATTTTTTAGGGCAGGATGGGGAAATACCACGATTTCAAAATGTGGACACGCGGTGCTCCCTAAAGTATATCGGGGGTAAAAATGGGTGAGTGAGAAACCAGTCAACCATGCCCTAATTTCACATGTTCTAATGCCATTTGAATATGTCAAATGAAAAAATTGTGTGGGGAAAGGTGAGCGCCGGTCAAATCACCTCATGCCACTCATTCAGGTACTTTATGTCCGTGTGATGCCAAGTAAGCGCCACTAGATAACTAACTCAAAGGATCATCATTCGAAATATATTGGCCAAACGTGATAAACCAACGTACCTACAGGTACTCTCGTTAGGAATTCATGATTAAAACTCGATTTCTATCGCTCTTCAAAATATGGATGGCATTATTCTTATTCATGCAATCAACATTTCATTCGTAAGTAGAGTAATCTCAAACTGGATCAACTTCCTAATTTATGTGAAGCTAAAGAAGATGAAAATCATGTTTTCTACAAAACTGGAAGACATGGACCAAGATGATCAAACAGCATCCAGTGAAACAAGATTTTCAAGTAACATGGAAAATCCATCAATGAGTAAGATAGAAAAGTTGATCACACAGATACTAGAAACCAAATTCCATACTGGCCCTGTGCCAAAACCATAATCAGAGGTCATACTAAATCCTATCGTGAGGGATTTAATCATCAACAGACACATGGACAGGCACTACAAAAGAGCAGTAAAGAGGAAGCAGAACAAGCGGTAGAATACATGAGTCAGAGCTGATGTGGTCGAAAGCGTTGGGGAAAATCAACTAGTTTGGTTGAACACTCTAAAAGAAGAAATCGCCAAGCTAGAATAAGTTCTCAAGTTGAATTGAGTATGTTTCAGAAAGTTTTGGACATATGGCATTCAATGAAAGAGCCTCAAATATGCCAGACCTGTTTATAACGCTCCTTGTAGTGTAGGAGAATATTTGTTATGCGTTACTCTTTTGTGTAACTGATCTCTATCTTTAAACTATGGGGAAGGTGTGTCATTTTGAATCCTGGATGTAAATTTTCTACATATATCATTCCAAGGAAAAAGAAAAGGAGAGGGAAGAGGGGGCCTACCCTCGTTGAAGGTAGAATTTGTAAAATCATGGATCTAAGCTGAATATATGATGCAGAAGCAATTTTTGAACTATTTATGAAAATATTCTAATCGATTGTGATATGAGTTATTTCTTCTTTCATAGTGTGTGTTTCCTATGTATTTAAAATTCCATTTGCAATTTCCTCTTTTAAATTGGAGAGTTAAAAGTCTGGAATTCGTTTGATGATGCTCTAGACTTAGCAATTTAAATTCAAGTAATTCTCTTCTCAACTATTTCATAATTCATTTTAATATGCTTTGAAGAAGTTATGTGTTTTCCTTTTTCTTCCTTTGCGATGAAAATTTCAATTTGAAAACTCAGAGTCATTGCCTCAATTAGCCTTTCTCCTCTAGATAGTTCTAATGAGCTTCCATTTCATTATTCATTTCTGACTCCATAACCCAAATGTCACCCCCATTTCTTCAACAACTTTATAATACCCCCCAAAACAAACCGAATATAGCCAATAATTTCCAAAGAAATATCAAGTGACATGAGAGAGCCCTCTCTGAGTTGATAAGGCTAGTGCCTAGCTCTAAATATGATTGAAACAGTTACCTCTATCATTTGTCTATCAGGCAGAAAAAATTTAGAGAGTGCTAACAACAGGC
Organism: Picea engelmannii; assembly: GCA_009831015.1. Lineage (NCBI taxonomy): Eukaryota > Viridiplantae > Streptophyta > Pinopsida > Pinales > Pinaceae > Picea > Picea engelmannii. Next base: position 920,132 of record ML783377.1, on the reverse strand, counting down.
ATACCCATGCTCGGGATGAAATAAATCATGGATGCCAATCAAATACACTGCAAATCCATGTCATATAACTATATAAAGTGTAGCTGCGAGAAATACACAGCGGATCTACATCTCAAAATAAAAGATATACATGTATAGTATCCATATTCAAGAAGCCAAATGACCCCTAATGGCTGGACATGAGGCCTTCATAGCTCGCGAAACAACATCAGGATCTTCAAAGATCGAGTAGGAGTGTAATATGAGTGTACGACTTAAATACCTAGAGGTATTTGATGGTTCATCGGGGAACAGACAAGAGGATCTCGGTGATCAGGTAGAGAACTTCAATTATTTCAAACAAGGACTTGATTGGAATTTGGAAATGGTCGAGCATGAGGGAAAGATAAAAACTACAGAGGGGTCGACTCAAGATGGGTAAAAATTCCCTTGGAAAATAGCACGAATGATGATTAGACTCAGGAAACATGACATTGACATAAGTTCATGATGCAGGAGGCAACAAAAACTCTCCATGTGTTTGGAAGGATAACCAAACAGAGGCAGACATAGCTCTATGTTACAAGAAAAACTTCCTAAGGTCATATTAAATCCAAAATCTTGACGAACAAATGAAAGGATGTGCTTTGTCCAATGATGACTCATTTTGCTGCCATAAAAAGAAAATACTTTTCCCATCATCTTTTTGGGGTATATTTGATTTTTTTGTCTTTTTCAATAATTTTGGAAAGCTTGAAAAATAATAAAATAATGGTACATTACAAAGGAGGAACGAGTGTCACAAGAATGCTAGTTGCAAGAACAAGGAACACACTAATGCTTAGAGCAAGGAGACATGTGCAGAGAAAGGACACTCGATAAAATTCCTCCATGGGTCAAGATGTCAGGTTGCAGATGAAAAGTGCTACAAGTCTTGTGTATATGACATGCTTCAAAGGTTCATTTGAGAGAAACATGGAGTCGAAATTAGGCCAAAAATGCAGAGATGCAACTGTGATTAATAGGACACAATGATAGCTCCCTTCAATGTAATTTTAACGAGCCCAGATAAGGTAAGATCGGTGGTTTTTCATTTTTAGAGAGTCTGAAAAAGCACAAAAGAAGACTCCACTCGGGTACCTTTTTTGAAGGTAGTCTGGTCAGTTCGAAAAAGGGGTAAACTAGCACCGAAAATACATCTATTCAAAATAGTTTTAACAAGTGTGCTAAAGACAAGATCACTCAACAATCTTTTCAATTTTAAGGACTCTGAAAAGAGGTTAACTATGGACTCACAACCTTTTTCTAGATTTAGTCTCCTTAGCCCAAAAAAGTGTAAAATCTACTTAGGAGAACTCTCTCGACGAGACGAATCTCTTGAGGTGTACCTTCTTCCTCCTTAATCCACAAGCCAAAAAAGGCGTAAACTTATGCCTGTAGATGTTTTTTCTATACCAATTAACGAGTGTGAAATAACAAGGTCACTCGGTGATCTTTTCAATTCTAAGGAGTCTGAAAAGAGATTAAGTATGGACTCCATAGGGGATGTTCTTCTGGACCAGTTTAATGAGTGTCAATGAATAAGGTCACTTGACAATATTTTCAATTTTAGGGAATCTAAAAAGAGCTTAAATATGGACTCCATGGGGGTTCCTTTTTCATAAATTTAGTCCCTTATGCCTGAAAAAGGGTTAAACTTATACCTTATAATACTCTTCTAGCGAACCGAAGTTCCTAGAGTATACATTTGTTCATAAAATTGACCATCCGGACCAAAAAATGGGTAAACTACCAGCGGACAGACGTGCCTTCAAGTTTTAGTTTGGCGAGTGTGAAGAACAACAATATTTATCAACAATCTTTTCATGTTTAGAGAGTTTGAAAAGGGATTAAAGAAGACTCTAGGGGGCTATGAATCATGTATGAAACTAGTTCAGCTAGAGCCCACTACTAGGCTTAGACCAAGAGTCTGTTCGATAGTCAACTTGGAATGTCTCCCAAAAGGGAAGAAAACACAAACCACGGTGTAAGTCCTCCCATGGTATAGGAACCATAATCATGGCTTCAAATTGAATATCCAAGATAGCCTCATCTGAAGGAAATTGAATATCCAAGAAATCGCATGAACAAGGAAGGTCGACAGTCCCAAAGGGAGAAATAAAATGACCATATTCCATATGACAATGGAGGCTCTGGCCAAGACTGGCAGAGTCTATCAACAAAGAATCACAAGCATGAGGGATTGAGGATCTACAAACAACAATATCAGACTCAAAAGGAGACTCAATATCACTTGGACCAAGAGGAGTAAGAAAGGGCTCCCATGCCCTCATTAGATAAACTAATGGATCAATTGTTGAGACCAAGTCTCAAGAAGGAAAACATGATTGCACAGGTTCCTTCTCAGAATCAATTGAACACCAAGGATAAGACACCACATAATTAACCCGTGGTGGGGTAGAGTCTACACAAACACTAGGAGCATATAAAGGGGCATCCTAAACTAATGCAGAATTAGGATGGTGATTATCAGATGCCAGCTAGTTGATAGTGACAATGCCTCCATTGTGAGGGAAATGCATCACCCGAAAGAGCGTAGACACCACAACGTTCATATCATATACATAATCACGCTCAAGAAGCATATTGAAATCTAACGGGCCTTGCACCACTATAAAATCATCAAGGACAGTCTTCCCACCTAATGAGATAGACAACTGAGGAAGAACCGCCAAACATTCACTAGGACATATGTCAAAATCCAACAACTCATGCAAAGAAGACACAAGCTCGGGACATCCCAATACTTTCCAAACTGAGGAGGATAAAATACTTCTATAGGCTCCTTCATCCATAATACATTGATAATCCTTTGTTGAATTAACTTCAACCCTTATTTGAAAAGGTGAAGAAGAAGGATGATGAGGCTCAACAAGGTCATTCTAATCAAAGGAAATCATCCTAGGGCTTGGACGAGGTCTTCTTGAAGTGCTCATAATGCCCCCTTGTTCTGAAAGTACTGAACTAGAAATGATAAAAACATAGTCGGTAGACAGATCACTCACCAAGTGAAGAGTGGGATCAGCCGAAGATTTCATCAGCGTGACCACTTTCTCAACCAATGGTTGAACAGGCTGCAAGAATACATGGTCTAAAGGAACCTCACCCCCCAAAAGAGGAGTGGTATCAGTCGATGACTGCATCGACATGACCAATTTCTCAACCAATGTCTGAATAGGCTATGAGACTACATGGTATAAAGGAACCTCACCCCCCAAAAGAGGAGTGGGATCAACCGATGACTACATCGACATGGCCACTTTCTCAACCAATGGATGAATAGCCTATGGAAAAACATTAGATGACTTAGAATCAGAAGATCTTGCAGATAGGGACCACAATATTTGTACCTCTGGAATTCCAGGGCACAAATGAGTAAGTTGATCTCCCTTGTAAAGATTACAAGGCAACTTAGGCTTATGTCCTATCCGTCTAGGTTTCTTAATAGAATCAATGCCCCCAACATGACTGCCATTGGCTAGTTTCACATCTCCAACGTGACTTGCAGACGTTGGTGATGCATCGATAACATGACATGTAGAGGTTGCAGACCTATTGCTAGTATGGCTAGAAGGGACTGGACTTTTTCCCCCGACATGACTTGCAGAGGCTAGGTGGTTGCCCCCAACATGACTTGCAGAGGTTGGGTGCATGGTTTCCCCTAGCATAACACACTAGGGGACTCTGCTGAGGCAGGTTATGGATGCTCATTGGCAGCGGAGAAACATGAAAGAAATGAACCATAACTTGTATTCTCATCATTCTTGATGTTTCATTCTCTGTAATACTCCCTACACCTCCCCTTAGGTAATTTATTATATGAATGAGAAATCAGTGAAATGCAATTTGTTCTAAGGCATGACCCTAACCTCTTCTTTATATTTCCTAAACTCTATCTCATCATAATCTGAGCTATGTGACCTATTTTTTTCTCTCTTGATAAATACATGATAACATGCCTTTACCCAGGAATATGTGTGGATGCGATCTTACATGCTATTCAAGGCTTCACCTAGTGTGTCGCCATTTGTTGTGCTAGACACTACAACCCTCCATTTCCCTTTTATTTTTCTTGTAAATTCCTTTTTGAAATGGATCCCCTTTGATTTCTAACTTGACAAATCCTCCTCCAATAATATCTTTTGATTACTTCTCAAAGCTCACCCTTCTTTTCCCCCGTTACTTCACTTTGATTCTCTCAGAAAGAAAATACACTTAGAAATATTTCTTTCAAGAAGCAAGGTTTTTATTATCGACAAAGTTAACTTAAACTCCTCTGATGTACATTAGAGGAGTGACCATCAACTTCTCTAATGTACATCGAAAGAGTTCCTACCAACCCTGCCAATAGATTGGATCAAGTTCTTGTGTTTCCCTCCGATGGCCTTTTATTGCTTAAGCTGCCTTTAACTCCTCTGGTGCATAATAGGATTTAACATAAACTCCTTCGATGTCATTGGAGGAGTTCCCTCCATCTTCTCCAACCAACTATCACACTTATTGTTAATTCCTTTGATGTACATCGAAGGACTCCAATTAATTCCTTCGATGTACATCAGAGGACTTTAATTCAACATCTCTAATTTAAACACACTTATTGGCATTTATTGATTTCCCCCTAATACACTTATATATAACTTCCCTGCTCTCATTTTCTCCATTTTACCTAGGCACCAAGGAGAAAAGGATACCCTAGAAAAAAAGCACGCAAATCTCGCATTCTCCCATCACACAACATCTTATGATATTCCACGTGGCGGAATACTTCCAAGTAAGCCCAAGTGCATTTTTCATGATCTAGGGTTAGGGTTTTATAATTTTTTAGGGTATGATATATCTCCTTCACCTGGGAAACAAAAGGTTTTCTCCTCCTGCACCCATGATCTCTACTACCTTCCTTTTTTTATACTACCTTTCTATAATCCTAAGCCTCACCCTTACCAGTCTTCGACTATCACCATTTCCTAAACCCAAGTCACTTGCACTTCCCTACCATTGGTCGCTAATGCCAACGCTAACAACGCATCTATAAAATTTTTGAAAGAATGGACCATCCTGACCAAATTATAAAAAATAAAAAAAAACTTGATCCTAGTGTCCTTCGGATAAGGACCTAGGTGATGGTCTAAATCATACCTCACATTGGCACATACCACATGTTTGACCCTCCTCGTGGAATATTCACAAATAATTTGACCCAAAAATCCTCCTTTAACATAGTCATTAGATCCCTTACCTATAAATCATCTGATCACATCGAAGGATTTCAAATTAACTCCTCCAATGTGATCGGAGCAATTATCGAAAATCTCTTTGATAGTGCATCATAGAGATTTGAGATAACTTGGGCAATGTGCATCAGAGAACTTTCCATTAACTCCTTTGATTTATATTAGAGAATTTAGCATTAACTCGAATGATAATGCATCCGATCTTTTCAAATCAAGCCTCTTGATGACTTTTTGAGGCCTTCACATGATCTTCGTCGATAACACATTGGAGCACTTGTTAACAACTCCTTCGATTTTCATCAGAGGAGTTAAATTCAAAGCCTCTGATTTTACCTTTTTAGAACATTTTCTAGTATTTTCCCCTCAAGCCTTCACTAGGATGTTCACCATGCCCACTATCACTCTCTCGTCTTCATATTATGATTCTTCATCCAACATTAACACTAGTAGTTCCTCAATTATGGATTCTTAGAAACTTAAGATTTTTTTTTCTAAATGCATATGATAGTTATAATATTCTCACATTGTATCCATTTTTCACTCTACATGTATAGAAATGTCTCCTAGGAAGAAAGTGGCAAGAAATAAAGCTATCATTTTGTTAGAAAAATAGGATCATGGAGCAATAAAATAAAACAAATGCGGAAATAAAAGAAAAAAGATACCCAATACAATAGAGACACAAATATACGTGGTTCACCTAGTGTGGGTTATGTCCACCAAATAAATTTCCAGGTCCTTCCTTTTTATTATCCATCAAAATGAATGCATACAACCTACATCACACCCATTGTAACTTCCTCTTCTTTCTCTCACAATCTCCTCTCTCATAATACAATATTCACAATAATGCACATCCACAATACAATTCCCTCATAAAATAGGGTTGCGCGCTAGGGAAGAAAACCCTAAAATAGCTTCTACAATCAGATCTTTGACCTTATAATGAACAATCCATATTGACTATGAAATTACATTATTTTACAAGGCAATGTTTCCCAAAATTTCGCTTCGAGGGAGCTACCCGCAAATCCCCTACCAGGATGGGGGATACAAAACATTTCTCCACCCCCCCTGGACCCTCTTGGTGAT